>JAFBJR010000180.1:9787614-9841548 GCA_016785285.1 Brachirus orientalis
AAAAAAAAAAAAAATGGAAAAAGTGCCCACATACCACTTATTGCTACCAACATATGAGCTGCAGATACTGTACTTCTTGCAGCTTCTTAGTCCTGCCCAACTGAACAGTATTTGTTTGTTTTAGTTTAGTGTAGTGTGTATACCTTTGCACACTTTCTGTAAAGCCACTAGCTTGTCCAAAGGCCACAAGCTTGTTTCTGTTTAGTTCGGTGAAGGAGCAACCTGGCCTTTTTCAAGTCACTCGAAACATCCCTTGCAACATCCTTTATGTATACAATGTCTTTAAAAATCCTATGTACATCACCTACAGTATATGTGCTATCCACCTCTCTTGGACAGTGATTTTTTTGAAAAACTGAAAAGTGCAACCACCTTCATAAATTTCTCACAGATACAACCAGACTTACTCTTTAATTAACATGGTAATCTACAAAAATAAATAAATAAAATAAAATAATCAGAATCAGATTTCCTGATAAATCTGTTTAGAATGATAATTGAATTTTGGATGAGTCATCAATCAGTAGTTCTGCTTGCATAGTCCAGGAATATAACTCCAATGTGAGATTACATTTGTGTGTTATGTAAGCACAGTGTGTCCTCTAAATTCTTTCTGTATTGGATTTACTATGAGCACAGAAGATGTCCACAAAATAATGCAGATTTTTATGTGTCTCGTGTTCTGACACAGACCCCATATACTGAAAGGTGTCAAAATAAAAGCTCTGTACTCCAAACCTGACACGAGGTATTCTCTGTGACATCCGGCAGGCAGAATGAAAGTCACTTTCCATATTATTCAGTGGCCTGAAGTATGCTTTGCTTTTATCCTCATTTTTGTTTCAGAAAACCTCATCTCAGAGAAGCTGTGACCCTGATGTCTTCCCTATGTTATCTCACAGGTGTTCTGTTTCACTGTAGGATTTTACTATTAATGGGTCTCAGTGCAGAGCACTAGAAACCAGCTATGCCATTTTGGCACAATGTCCGAGTCAATCTAAGTGCAAATGACTGCAGGTCAGAAGGAAAGAATCTGGACGTCCATTCTCCATAGAGAGCCTCCCTCTCTATTGCTTTGCCCCATCTCTACTAACTCTCTTCTAGCGCAAGTCTCTTTTTGGCAGCCTCTTAGGATATTAGGCAATAGACTTGTTTACTTCACCTTTCACCACATTGGTTGCTGAATTATTCATCTAAGCATGGGGCCAAAGGGAAGGGAGGAGGAAGAGTTGGAGAGGGAGTGAGGGATGACGATGGGGAGCAGGGCAAAGGGAGAATGAGTGAATTGACAGGATTTATGCCTCCTGCTCTGGTAACTTGATTATAGAAATCTGATCAGCATCTCATATCCTGTGGCTCTTGGAGGAGAGGGCACAGTGTGCCTGCTTTCCCGACATTAGCAGACCACCAGTCGACCATTAGGCCTCAGCAGGACAATGCAGTGAAGCAGAGATCCTGGAAAAACCTTAGCCCAAATATCCTCTGTGTCTGTTCAACACATGTTGACCAAAGTTGGGTCACTGCGATCTTTACTGCCATCTTCACTCTAGTCTCTAGCTAACATGTTATCTGCTAGGTTTTACATTTGCCTTTGAAAATCATAAAAAATACCCATCAAATACTCTAAATACGCCTCTTTACTCAACTAAATGCCAGGTCTCTTCTGTAAACAGCTGCACATCCATTAGTCCTGCAAATACTGTCTCTTTTTACTTAAGACATTTGTTGCTCAGGACAAAATATAGGCAAACTATAAAAAAAATGTTGAAATATCTCAGGTAGTGTGGCTCGTCACAAATCCAGTCCTGTCAGGTCTAAACTGGATGCCTGTTGCACACATACTGTACATCCTGTATGGACACATTCCTACCTCTCAAAGGCGAATAGAAACAATTAATTGTTTAGCAGATTCTGAGGGATGACCATGAGCCCAGACAGTAGCATTGCTAACTGAAGAATTGAAGGGCGGTGAATATAACCTCTGCGACTAACTCCTGCAGATGTGATAGATCTGCTGCCCATCCTCCAAAACATGAACAATGACTTGTCATAGGTTATGAATATATACATATGCACACACACATGCACAAAAGCTTGTATGTGAATCCATGAACATCGACCAATAGAAGCATTTTGTGGGTAGGACATTTACATGCCCGAGAATAAACACAGACGTGTGCGCATGCATACACACACTGCCCACATATCTGCTCCCTCTGTTTCACTGTCACATGCTCGTGCAGCCACAGGCGAGGGTCAAAGGCTTCCTGACTGATCTTGTTTTCCAGCTCGGAGGACTTGAGCTGAATACATTTGTGTTATTCATGTAGAGGGCAGTGGGCATTTTGTATGTATTGTATGTTTGACTTGGGAAGGAGTGACGAAATCTGCATGAAAAGTGTGCACATATGTGGAGCGTGTGTACATTAGTGACGGTCAGTGCATACTAAGATATATTTAATGTATGTGCACCATGAACAGGAAAGCATATGTATTTATATGTGTGTGCTGTGGTGAATAGCAAATCGATTATTATTTGATATTTGGTATGTATCATTTACAAAGCTGTAATGTCAGTGCATGAGTGATGATGCTGAGAGTGCAAGTGTATTAATTATAAAAGTATATCAGCAGGTCACAAATTATGCCTTGGCTGGATCTCCATTCACCCTAGGTCATCATTTTCTAAGCATCCAGACCCCCATCTTCCATACAGACCACCACCATCCCTCAGCTTCCTTCAGCTATGGCTCACACACACTCACACACAGTTCAGAGTATGAGTGGCTCAATTAAACATTTAAATGCTAGAGCTGTACAGCAAATTGTTGGGATTCAGCAAGACCGGGTAGAATTATGCGGAGACAAGGGGAATGCAGGTCAACTCCATAGCGCAGTGGTGATTTGTTTTTCCATTCTATACCCGCATCAGTTCAGCCTGAGTTTGAGGCTGTTTCAGCTTACATAGGGACTGAGATAGAAACACTGGAGCAGGATGATGGAAAGATAAGAGCAGAACAAAGGAAAGTAAATGAGGTAAAGTTTGCTCAAGAGAGAGCACAATGATTGAGAGCGAGGAGAACAGTAAAGGGCAAAAAAAGCATCCAAATGTAATTCCCCAGCTGCTGCATCTTCTCTATTACTTCAAAGAGTGAACATGCACATGAACATGCTGTAAGTGCCAAGATTTGACACTCAGCAAGATGCATTGCTGAGTGTCTGAGTGGCAGTAGCATGTACAGATCTGCATGCTACTGCCTAAATAATAATAAAATGAAAGAATGGAAAGCCAAACAATCTATGGATTGTGTAAAATCATGTTTTACTTATGATCTCATTTTGTATTCAGTGAGATACAAAGGTTTAATGTCCATGTTTCACAAACATGATCCATTGGTGTGTTTCTACTCATTAAACAATGCTGTGCATTTATATTTTTAACTTTGTATTTATTGTTTAAGATCTATCATTTGTCCTACTGTTGTTTTCACGTAAGCAATTTACATTCTAATAACCTAATATATTATAGTCATACGTTATTTTACCAGCCATGCTCACAGAGGATGTGCAGTTATGATTCTAGTGAGTATTTGGGGTGGAGCAATGGGTGGTAATGGCTTATTAGAATACAGTAATAAGCATGAATTATTGGATATACATATATAGAAGTGGAATACTGTAGTTCCTATAGTTGCATATGCAGCATCAATATAACACTGCCATTTGTTAGTTGGGGCACAGTAAATGCATAATAAATTTTGAATGATAATTTGGCATGTACTGTGTAACAAACATGCAACACACCCAAAGCCTCAAAAGAAATGATGGACAGCACATGTTACACATTCATGTTGCTGAGGGAGACACTCTGAATCATATAAAATTGTAGTAACTTTACTAACTTTAGTAAGTTGTGAAGTGTCTGGATTGGAAGTGGCACTACATTCTGAATAAAAAGGTAGTTATTTGTAAGCAGTGGTTTAAAAATCCTGTTTGTAAGGCTATGTTGTTTCAAATAATTTTTTTAAAGTTTTGTCCCAGATATTTGTTGCTGGGAGTTTATACCACCGCAATTCAATAACAACAAAAACTAAATATTAATTGAAGTGAACAGAGGCAGTGCAATGTACAGAGAACACTGTCAATTCAGTATTTCCCGTGAAAGCCATATTTTGTCACAGTATAATATGTCACAGGTACAGTTAACCCCAGCTGTGCTGTTGACATAAGCAAAATCTGCTGTTCCATCTGCAAAGACATCTTACTGTACTTGTGAATTTATACATCTAAGCTGAATTTACCCAGTTCAGATTCCCAAATACTGCAGGGTAAACTTTTTTTACTCATAAAAAGGCCTTTTACAGTTAAAGTTTAAGATGTATGGAATTAATAGCAGGGCTTGCATCATTGTTTCCTTTATTTATTTGAAGTGTGGAGTGCTGCATGGACACACACAAACCCTCCATGGATATGAGAAGTAATTTAAAGAAGCAGCCTTTCCTCATGTGGCTCTGAATCTCTGTAGTGCCATTTTATCCTCCCTTTTTAACTCCCCTACCTTCAGTGGCTCTCTACGTAGCTGGGAGCCGCCTGGCAGGGGGATTCAGCTCACCCTTAGCAGCTTAAAATTTTAATGAGACTTTTACACTTCATCTTCTTCTCTGTATAGCATTGTAGATCCTCCTCGCTGATATTCTGACAAGCATAAAACCTTGGAGATAAACACATATGGCAACGGATGCTTAGCCGACAAGCCATATGATTCAGGTGTACTGAGGAAAAACAGCAGGAAGTCAAACTCCCTGTACAGAAGAAATCTTGGTAGGGTATGTGATGTACATTCAAGAGTATGAAACAAAACAACACAAGGCTCTTATACAAACAGACAGGTTGATTCACCATAAGCCATGTCTGTATGATTCAACGAGACACACTCCAGTCTAGATCTTCATTGAAAATAGCTTTACTGTAAGGTTCCAGAGCTCAGATCATAAATAATTGCCCTGCCTAAAATTTAGAGAAGCAGATCAGGAACATCGAGTGGGAGTTAAATAATGCAACGTGTGCTAGCACATCTCTGTATTCTGGTGCTGCACTGGCTTGTCCTGGACTCTTTCAAAGATAAACCTCATAATAAACTTAATGATGCAGATAGTAAAATGCTGTACAAACACAACAGAGAAACCTTACAACTGCAACTGTGCCAAATTTAACCTTGAAGTGTCTCTCAGTGTACACTCTAAATAAATCAGGTGATGTCGACGAGAGAGCATCAGGGAGTGTATCCTAGCTGGAGTCACTTTCACACAAAAATTAGTGGGTGCCTGGGATTTTTTTTGGATGTTTTTTTTTTACCCCTGCTTCATCCATGCATGAAATGCGGTGTCACAAGAGCACCAGAAACAAAACAATCAGAGGAAGAAGAAATCAGCAACAGTATTGCAGCAAGTGAATGGTTTTAGGTCATTAATAAACTGAGATAAAAATACTGAGTAATTCTCCAAAAAAGTAAAGTTTGCTAAAAACATGCATGGCTGGAAAACACTTTGTGATTCCGGACCCAAAGCTGATTAAAAACTCATATGCATTAGGGAGCCATTTGACCAGTAGCAAACTTTGATTGGTCATATGCCCATTAAAACGCAGGATTAATTGGTATTCTTTTTTTTTTTACAAGTGGGAGTGGGGTATAGCATATGTTATACAATCCGTTGTTTCTATTGTATTCTTTTACAGTAAGAAGAGATAGTCGCTCAGCTGGCCAGAATACAGGTGTCAGCCATCTTGATGGTCATTCTTCTTACTAGACAATCAGCCATTTAGTCAGGCAGCTGACCTAACTGACCATGCACCTACAAACTTTCAACCCTATTATTCACCCAGCAAGCAAGCTGGGAGGAGAGAGCCAGAGGGAATATTGAGTAAAGTGTAGAGAGAGAGATAAGGAAAGAGGATAAAATCTTTATGCTTAAGTTGACCACAGGCCCAGGCGAACCGAGAAATACCACCTATCCCTCCAACTTTCATTCCCAGCATTTCACCACAGTCACCACTGATATTGACAATCTTGCATCAATTTCAAGGGGCCTCTTATCGCGACTGACACACAACCTTTCTACACTGTCAGATCAGAGTAATATTTTGGCCTTTTATGTGGATCGATTGACCAGTTTGGGGGCGCAGAGGGGAGGAGCGCCTGAGCACACAAAAGGTCAACTGTAGTGCTAAATCATTTGAAGATTCTTAATGAAGGGAGAGTGGCAGACACACCTGCTGGTTTCAATATTGGGCTGCAGACGAGAGGTAATAGTGTTGATAAAGGTATGGATTGCCACAGACTGAAGAAGAGGGAGGTGAAAACTGAAGATAAACAGAATGAGGGAAATTGTCCCGAAAAAGAGCAGCGCTTTTATTTTTTTAAAGTCATTCTTAAGTGTCAATGGCGACCAAGGCCAATCATAGCTCTTAGCTCAAATCATTGGACATTGCACATCATTTAACCCAAACTGTAGGAGACATCACAAGGTTACATATTTGTTCTGCAGCAGGGGAGGGGAGTATTTATGTCAAGCACAGCAAGGATGCTTTGCCCCAAGAGATTTTATATAACACTGATTGAGAGAATGGCCCATGAAGCTGTTGCCGACATGCTGGCCATTTGCTGGATTATAAAGGAGGCATTTCCTCTTCAACAACACAAGTGTGCACCATTGCTTTATTTTGAATAAAAAATAAAGTAAACTCAAATGCAATTAGAGGACTTTATATTGCATACTAACAATAGTTAATAAACACAACATTGTAAGCAATCCGAAATAATAGAAATAACACCTTAGGCCTTTTGTGAGTATTTGTGTCTAAGTATTTGCGTTTTGTAAATTACAACACTCACGTGCAAAGGAATGATTCCAGCAAGTGGCTCTAGTAATCATTTTTAGTAATGTAGACTGTTCATTCTGTTGACTCACTGCATAAATGTTAGTGTTAAAGGTGCTTTTCAGTAAAACAGGGTGAATTTTCCATGCTGTCTTTCCTCTGATTTTCTATCTTCTACCCCCTCAGGGTGCTTCCTCCAGCCTGGTAGTCAAGTTTGCCGATACAGACAAGGAGCGCACCATCAGACGTATGCAGCAAATGGTCGGGCAGTTTGGTATCTTCAACCCAGCTATCGCCCTCCCCTTCAGCACCTATAGCTCTTACGCACATGCGGTGAGTTAGAAATGGCATATGTAGCTCAAGCAGAAGAATCTGAAATGATCATAGTCATTTGGGTATATGCAGTATTTAGTAGTTGATCAGATCACACTATACAGAAGACAAATTAAATTACTATTGATGTAAGAAACTGATTAGCGTACTATTGATTATTTACTATCCAAGTTGCTTCTGCTGCTCTCATCATTTACAGTATATTCAGCATTAAATGGCATCATTAGTGATTAGCTGGTGAACATAATAGCACTTTTTTTCATTTATATCGCCAGATATTTATCAGTTGGTGGAAATCAAACCATGCATTGACCTTAATTTATCAATATTTAGAATGACACATTCAAAAGAGTGCTGATCCATCTCTGCTATTGGTACCTGTTGTCATAACATAATCCACTTGGGAAACACTTGGGAATCATTACTTTTATCGCGACCATCCCATTATGTTCCCCCCACATGTAGGCACATGCATTTATAGTAGTTAGTACCCTCCGACCCCTTCATCAGCTTTCCTTTGCCATCCAACCCCCGCCTACTCTACCCCACTCCCCCTCAGGGCATGGCACTATGCACACAGCAGACCCCTTGCTCTTTGATGAGTTTGGACTGCCTATGCAGTCCCTGATTCTGTAACCTCCTGCTATCCCTGTTCCCCTGCCTGTCCCTCCCTCTGGGCCATAGGGCTAGAGTTGACTCAGAGTATTCCATGGGCAACTTATCTGCTCGCCAACTCTCCTCTTCACCACTGAGGCAGATGACACACATGCAAAGAAGAGAGCACACATATGCACAGTTCTTTGGGGCTTATCCATTTCCCTCATTTTCATATTACAGCCATGGAACCCAGTGTGCAATGTGCAAATTGACCATCCCAGAGTAATTGTGTGGCCATCTCTTATGCTCTCAGTCTCTCTCTCTCTCTCTCTCTCTCTCTCTCTCTCTCTCTCTAGTAAAACTTGCACCTTCATTACCATTCATGAAATGCAGTCCATCTCGGGAAATGTGGAGAAATGTAAATGTTTAAGGGGTGTTGGACGCAATGTTGGTCTGCAGAGAGACCATTGTACCAGGTTGGCCATGACTCATATTTACTGTGGCAGAGAACTGTGTCGACTCATACAGACACACACAGGCGTGCTCACACACATCATGGAGTCAAATGTTCTTTCTCTCACTTTTCCCTCTCTTGTTTCACCCATATACAATTTGACAAAGAACAGGATGAGGGGATACTTCAACATTAGAAAGAATCAGTTACCGTTAAATCCAGAGGAGAAATTGCATATACTGTATGTAGTTTCTTTACAATTAACTTGTACAACATGAATGCTGGTAGTGAATGTTAAAGTCGTCTAGTATTAGTAAAACGAAACACACACTTTGGATGCCTTGTGCCTGCATGCAATAAATTCTGCAAAATAAAGCAAGCAACTCAGAGGCAAGGCAATCTCGAACTCAATCCAAGTTTTAATAAACTAATGAATTAAGTTCACAAGAGCCAAACGCAAGGGTTATTTTCATATCTAGCAAAATACTTATTTAATTAATCTAAAGATTGGTTTGGAGTACCAGTTACGTTATAATACGGAATAAATTGAATAATTAGTTATCTTTAATCTGGGTGTACAGCTTGCGCTGTGTCTGTGATTACATTACATTGGCACTTGAATACATGAACATGAAGTGTTGATTCCCTTGTAGCCACCAGGAATATGCTGGAGTGATACAATGAATGTTTCTGTATCGCAAGATAAACTACACATATTTCCTCAAGAAGAAAAACCTGCAGTGACAGAAAAAGGACTTTATCTCCAAAGACACACTACATGTTCGCCTACTCTTCATATACTTGGGCCAAGAGAAGAGGAGGTGGCATACTATAGAATACAGACTTGGGGAGAGGTGGTATATATAGCTATAACCAGAGCATACAGTAAATGGTAAATTCAAAGAGCTACCTCTCCACTACAGCAGCCGATAGGATTATAGAGTTGAGCTGACAGCCAGTAAATTGGATTTTAGGAGAAGGAGGGGGGCTGTGAACACAAATTGGAGGGGTACAACACTGACAACATATGCCAAAAATGAGAAATGTGCCATTTTCACGACAGACACAGACACCGGTGTGCTCTGACAGCATACATCCTATTTGCAAAAAGGTGATTTCATAAAACACAAGCCATAGAAGAAAGACACACATACAGAGCGAGAGATTCATGTTTCATCCCAGTCTTTGCGGTGATTGATAATACCGTAGTTCTCCCATTAATCACTAAATGCAATTAATAAAACCAGATTTTATTACTGCTTGAATTTTTCCTTTAAGGCACAAATATTGGATTTGTACATTTGATTCAAGTCACTTCTCTCAATTCTCTCATCTCCTTGTAAAGACAGCCATTTTAGTTTCACTTGGTCTCTTTAGGTGGAAAACCAACACATTGTGTCGGAGGGCAGGAGAGGTAAAACTGTTCCAGCTCCTTGGCTCTCTTCTTGCCTCTCTAAAAGATGCTGTTGGCTGCATGTGAGATAGATAAATGAGAGGAGAGAAAATGGTTTAACTTGGTGTTAACAGTGGCAGTGTGTGGGTGGATGAGAGGGAAGATGATGAGTGTAAACTCACATTAGGAAACATCTCCCCCTGTTGGAGGGACGTGCATTCAAACCATTTGCACAGCCCTTGTGAAAAATGATGGGGACAGATGACTGCATCATTTGGCTGCACGACAAACTGCTCACAGTCACACAACGTGATGTGTGTGACCTGGTTTAGCTGTCTTACACTTGTGATGTTTAGCTCCTGCATGTGTCTATACGCACATGCACACACATAACAAAGTGCACCAGAGATGAAAAAGATAACCTGTTTGCATTAGGGGTTACAAATGAGGCCCTTGAGCTCCTGTCTTCAGTCTTTTAGTTCACCACTGTGACCCACTCTCTCTTTCTCTCACTGTCATTTTTTTTTTCATCCTTTTTTTCTCTCTTTCTCTCTCCCCCTCCCTCTTCTTCTCTTCCTCTTCCTCCCTCTCTTGCTGTACCTGGCTGATTGGGCTATAGGGGTTCACATGTGACAGTTCTGAGAGTCCGCAAGTCACAGATCAGCGCTACAGAGATAATTGCCATGTGATAAAGAGGTGATTGCCTGCTGGCACCGTGGGAGAGCAATGTCATCAGGTTGCAATAAAAAAGCAGATGTCTGACACTAAATGAATGCCACTGAAGCCCGGGCAACTTTCTTTGCTCCCTTTAATCTTGTGTGCTTCTCTTTTGTCCCCCTTGTTTTTGACAGCTTTTTCTTCCCCGCTTCTCTCTGTTCACTAGGAAGCGGAAAAGGTTGTGTCTGTCTGTGATGATGAAGACTCATTCTCCTCAAGAGGCTTTTGCTATGTAGTGCAGAAATGAAGGGAAAGAAGGAACAGCTTTTGAATGGAAAGGCTTTGAAATAAAATAATAGGGAGAAAAAAGCATATAAATATGAAAAGCAAAAGAAAATGACTTGGGATATCTGTCAATATTGAAATGTTTTTTTTTACTAGAGCCTGTTTGCATTTTAATGTAATAAAATGGCGATATACAAAATCTATTAAATTGAACTATAAAATAAGAGAAATACAGTAATAAATAATAATGTCTGATATGAGTTCTTGGACAGGAAGACAAACATGTCAGTGATGTCCTGTCATGAAAAAGGATCAGTGCACATATCCTCAGCAACAATGCACCAGATTGCTGGAGCTTGCTCAAAAATCTGGTCAATCAACTTTTGTTCTTGAGCCGCAATGTGTCGGATAATCTTGCAAAAATGAATTAACCTAAATATTTGGCTGTACGACCAACACTACTTCTGGTTGAAATATTATAAAACTGTCACTTAAAAACCTAGTTTTGCTTATTTGATCAATTCAAACATGATCTGAACTTTCTTTAACTTCAAGAAGCAAAACGAAAAAGAATCCACATGATGTAAAATCACAGAAAAGTGGTCCTAATATCAAGTTTAAACTTTTTCCTTCACCTGGCCTAAAGGTAGAGTTATAATGAAGTTATAATCAAATCACTTAATCAACATGATTTGTACGTCAAAATACACAACTTCTAAAAAGTAAGACTGACAACATATTTTACATGTTATAAGCTTCATGTGCGTCCTGCAATACAGAGATTAAAACATTCAAAAGTCAAATTGGACTGAAAATGGATCAAAATAGACATAGATACTGTTAAAATTCCCAACTTGATGCATTTAATAAAATCTTCAGCTTCAGTTCATATCTGTTGCTTTCATATTCACACAACACATTTAATTTTTGAATACTGCAAGGGAGAAGTCGTCAAGGGTGCATAACTACAATAACAGCAGTGGGTTACTGCTGTGTATTAGTAGGATAGTAACAATTTAAGTTACAGATTACTATCATTATAAAGAAGTGCTCCAGGGGGTTGAGCATTCTTTGGGATTTAAGAAGAATCTGCTGCTTCTGCCACTGGAGAAAAGTCAACACTGGACCATGAATCTGATGTTAGTGAGAAGAACTCTGCTGTCCTCGCTAACGTTCTTAAACATGTCGGTGAAATATTTTCAGCCGGCCACTTTGTACTGGTGATCCAGGGTTTCAATCATGTCCTTGAGTTAAGTTTTTTTTTCCCACTGTGTGAAATGGCATCATGCCTTTAATAAGGTAATGGATCACGGCAGTGGAGCATTTGTTCCAACTCGCATTGTCTCATTTATATTTAGCGGATTTGGCGAATGCTCCTATAATGTAATTGTCGGCTGGTGATGATGACTGGTGGCAGTGCTGATGTTGGTTTCCTCCCAAGCTGATGTGGAGTTAAGTTGAGCAAACTGTGCTCGGTGATGAACTCTGAGGTGAGACCGCATGTCGCGGAAAAGAGGACATATGGCCTAATTTCATTGGCTCTCCAGTTTCTCCATCTTTAATGCCTACTGACAAATTGGCGATCATCCTTCTTACAAACTAAGTCTGCCATGTCTCTGTGTGATGCATGAAGCACTCCAGTTTGGCATTGATTTTCTTTCAAAAAAAAAGTCTGAAAATGAGTAGCAGCTATACCATATGCAATAATGTCGCAAATATCGGCAAATATCGTGTTATACAATAATATCTAATATCAGCCCAAGTCTAGAATACAGTTATATGCTTGAGTTACCAATATACTGAAATTTAATTTGGAACAAAGCATCAATTAATGCCAGGGTTGTTATCCATGAAAATCAGATGGGTTATCTAGGACATGCAATGAGAGAGAGAGTAGTAGTCTAAAGTCACTGGGTTAAGCTTCCACTCTATTATTTCTTCATTCAGGCCTTTAGCTTGTGTAAGGCCACTGGGTCCAAATGAATAGACTAAAGTCTTATTTGAATCAAGTCCCCTGTGCTCATTGAAAGTGGTAAGCAAAGCCTTTGAAAAGACAGAAAAACAACGAGTGGTGTGACAGTGTATATATTCTCCAACACTAGCCCAGTCCATCCCTTCACCCTGAAGTCCAGCCCTATTCACATCCAAATACGAGGGCAGTCACAGCATTGCCAAAGCAAGGGATCCCTGTGTCCTTTACACCTCTCTATTTTTTTTCTTGCCATTGCTTTTGTTTATTTTCTGACTGACTTCTGCATCTATGGCCTCTTAAAGGCTCAATTCATCTTATGTGGAAATTAATGGATGGTCCTCATTTGTCACATTAATAAAATTATGCAAATGGAAAAAAGGTTTTAATAGATAGCAGTGATGTGGAATGTGGTTAATGGATGAGATGCCAGCACTGGGCACTCTACAGCAGACAGTTGCTTTTAGGTTACCTGACAGGGGCACTGAGGGAAAATAATTGGCTTTTTCATTGCAGGGTCACCATGCAAATGGGAGTGAGAGTGGCATTCTATACTTCCACTGTCTCGCAATATCGTCATTAGCATTAGTGCCAGTGGCAGGAGAGTTTGATTTCTGCTTATAGGAGTCAGTCTCAGGCCACGGCCATCAGCAGCTCTCCTGACACAGAGCAGCTATGCAGGTCTACATGCCTGATGGGCAGCTACACAGCCAGAGAAAGATTATTGATTCCCCAAATAAACCCATTGGTTCCTAGGCTACAAAAGCCATTGTACAATAATGGGTTTTCTTTTGAATTAGGCATTCAGCATGTGGTTTGCTCGGGGAGAATTTAAGATGAGTGCGGAAACTCAAATAGTCTGTCTATGCTTGCCGTGTGTATGTGTGTGAGCACAGTGCGGGGCAATGGTGCATGTTGGCATGTCCTATGCATTTGAATAAACACGCTCTGGGCTGCATTTTATGGAAAATAGTTTCATTTCTTGCTTTTCACTTTTTTCACTATTTTTTTTATCTCTTTGTGGGATAGTTCAAGGGGTGAAAATCAACGTCCTCAGAAATTCCTCTGAGTGGTTATAGACTGTATTATTACCACTTTATTTTCTAGACGTGTTGTATCGTTAAAAATATTACTTTAACGACTAATAAACATGGATTCACTGATATGTCTAAAGCACCTAACAAAGATTACAAGTATGTTTTGTTGATGTTAGACAGAATACCGATTACTGTGTTAGTTCAACTTAAACTTAACTTTACTGTTAACACGCTGCTCCAACTGAAATTGTACAAAATCATATTTCTCAAAGTCAGATTAACACACCCATATAATGTAAATGGGAGTCAAATTATGACTGCATGTACGGTATACCTTCAGTTCTACTCAAGCTGGCCTGGGCGTTCTGCTCATGCTCCATAGTTGCCACCCAGGTTTGACACGCAAATAACAGAAACACCAAGCACAGAAAAAAGACGAAGACGACAACAGCAAGAAAAACATGGTGAAATGTAATACTTACAAGATGAAAGGGATGTTGTTACTGGGCACCGCGAAAGCAGACACACTTCATTCAGTCAGATTCCTC
Organism: Brachirus orientalis; assembly: GCA_016785285.1. Lineage (NCBI taxonomy): Eukaryota > Metazoa > Chordata > Actinopteri > Pleuronectiformes > Soleidae > Brachirus > Brachirus orientalis. The sequence continues at coordinate 9,801,764 of JAFBJR010000180.1, forward strand.
ACTCGTGCTTGTACACTGGGACAAGGACAGTAGTCCAGTTAGACAGCTTGAGTTCACTGTGCATGAAAACATATGGAATGTTGTTTCTAAATCAGCTTTACAGACAACATTGTGACTGTGGTTATGTAATGATAGGGTTGCCGAACTTTCCGTATTTGAAAGATAAAAGACATGTCTGTATTGAACAAGGAATCATTTTTATCCCAATTTTTGAGAATCAAGTTACTGCAAAACCATGACAGATTAGTCCAACTGAAAATTTTAATTGGTCATCAGATTCACTGTGTGTCCTGTGTATCGTAGCAATGGAGATGTGGTAAAATGTAAAGGTAAACTGGTGACGCATGAGGAGCAGGTTACTGCTCAGAAAAAAAAAAAAAAAAAAAAAATGCAATAATACAAAAAAAAAATTGCAATAATACAGATGTGAGTGGCTGGGATACATTTTCCTAACAAATGTTACAAAGCCTAATCAAATACTACAAGGCGTCTTGCATAGTAAGGTAAGGACAAAAAAAAGCCCAGTAGATCACACAATGTGCAAACACTAGGCAACAGTGGAGAGAAAAAAAATCCCTTTTAACATTAAGAAATCTCTGACAGAACTAAACTCAATGATGTGCAACGTCTGCCTCGGCCAGTTGGGGTGAAAGCAAAATAGAGGAGGGAGGAAAGGTGGGGGAGAGAAAAAAGAGAGGAGTACCAAGGACAGAACAATACAAGATTGTTAAAATTAAGTTAACAAGAGAAAGGGGAACATGAACCAACAGCATAATAACAAAACAACAATGAAACACAAAATAAACCAACATCAAAACACAAAGAAAAAGAACAAAACAATAGAACAATACAAATAGTCAACCTAGAACAGAGTAAGTCTCCACAATAAAACCAAAAAGGTAAAAATGGCACTAGAAAATATGGGGGACAAATAAGAAGCTGGGGAGAAGAGAGAAAGAAAGAAAAAGAGAGAAGTGAGAGGACAGAGACAGAAGAGAGATATCAGACACAGGAGTGTATGAAAGATAGGGAGACATAAAAAAGGAAATTACAACAGTCAATGACTATACAGTGAGGCCAAGGTGTAACTAGTGTTAAAAGCCAGTGTGAAGAGAGAAAAAGCAGGGAAAAGCTCTATCTCCCCTGCTTTTGAGCCATGATCTCGGCACGTGCAAGAGCAGCTGGTCTGTCAGGTACGCAGGTGCCAGGCCATTAAGATTTTTTAAAGCAAGGAATAAGAGCTAAAAATGAATCCTTAAAAGTGTAAAGAGGTCAGAAAAGGAATGATACGCTCTCTGCATTTTGCAATATAACAATTTTTTAAGTTTGTTTTTTTAAAGTGTTTTGAAAACTGTTTTACACCGTTTGATGAGAAGTTTGTGCAGAGAGGATTATTTGTATTAAAAATGTTTGCACTCCTGAAAAAGGTGGTGTTATTTATGTTTTTGAATGCAGTTCCTTATTTTTCTTTATCAGGATGTTGGAAAGCATATGTGATGATTTAACAACCTCAAATGCATTCTTTTAAAAAAAAAAAAAAAAAAAAAGCCTTATATTTTACATTAGATTTTTCTGACTGAATTATATAACAAAGCAGATCTAAACTCCCCGAATAAATGTTGGGCTACAAGTGGCACTGGTTACAAAGACATCAGAAAAATTAAAGATGAGTCCAGGGAAAAATCAGCAGAGACTGTGAGATGCCAGTGGCATTTCTATACAGCCAAACAGAATATTGTGAAGTTTTAATAACTGTAAAGAAAAGGCATTTCAGCTCTTCTGAAAAGTTTGCCAGTTCCCTATGCACAGAGATAATGTGGACATGTCAGTTTCTTGATTTGTATAAGCTCAAGAGACAGCTATTAAATTGTTTCTGTAGCCGGTGACAGGCTTCCAGCTGTGAGAATAGACAGTTTCACTAAACATAGGTTGACAGGCTTCTTTTTTTTCTTCCCTTTCTTTTATTCTATTCCACTTTCTATGTACTTCCCTTGCACTATCCATCAACCTTAACATACACCCCTCCCTCTGGTCACTATGTTTCTGTCTTTGCTCTTGCTTCTCTTCTCCCATCTTTGTCTGACTCCCTCTCAACTTCTAATATTTTTATTACCATCTGTCCTCCCTTTACTTCCTCTGCCCCCTGTTCTCCCTCCTGCTCGCTTTCACGTCCCACGTCTCCATTCTTTCCTCTACACATCTCTCCGTGTCCCTCTTCTTTAGCTCATGCAGCAGCAGGCAGCCATCATGGCAGCAAGTCACGGAGGTTACCTCACACCAAGTGTGGCATTCCCTGCCACGCAGATCCACCAGATGGGGGCGCTCAACATCAACAGCCTCCCACCCACCCCTATGACCCCGGTGTCGGGTGAGTTTCATCAAACCCTGGGTGAGCACTAAGTTTCATTTCCTTTGCTCATCTAAGTGTGTGTTTGTGTTTGTTTGTAAAGTAGGTGAGATTAAACCCGTTGTAAACACGTGTGAAGGTCTTACTGTCAGTGGGTGTTTGTGTATTTGTACGTGCAGGTGAATTTCCTGTGGGGTGTTGACTTGTGTTTTTGATAATGCCTGTATGAATATCTCTGTGTGTGTGTACCTGGTATTCGTTATGTTGTGGGGACCTAAATCCGTTTACACAGTCACATTATGGGGATGTGTCTTCCTTATGGGGACAAAAATTAAGTCCCAAGAGACTTGATTTTTGTTAGGGTTAGGTAAGTTAGGGTTAGGGTCAGGGTCAGGGTTAGGCCAGTAGTAATTATGGTTAAGGTTAGAGTCTCCAGGAAATCAATGTAAGTGAATGCAATGTCCTCTGAAGTCATGGAAACCAGCGTGTATGTGTGTCTGCACCATCAGAATAAAAAAGAGTGGAGCTACAGCAAGGCCAAAAGAAAGAATGCCTGTTTCCTGGTAATCCAAAATTATTCCAGAGGAGAAAAAGATAGACTGAGATGAAAAAATACATTCAGTGGGATTTGCATGTTGATGTTGTTTGTGCATGCCGAAAATATTTGTGGATAGAGCAGAGTCGAATAAGGAATATCAATAAGTGAGTTTACAGATAAGGCACTAATTTCCCCATAGTATTTTGACCTTGTGCTTTGAAGCACTTGCGCATGATCTGCATGCAGTAGGTTTTGTTTTCCATAACAAACACCTCCCATGCAGATACATTACAGAGGAAAAAGAAAGACTTTGAAATACCTACCTACTGCATAACATTTGCTTACTCAGCGGTGCTTCATTTTCCTTGAGACAGAGGAAACCTCAAGATTCTCCGCTCAACAAAAGCACAAGCTGAAATAAATAATAGAGTATCCAAGTCTTTGTTGTGCTCTGCTCACCTACTTTGTCTACACTGCAGTATTGAGTTTTTAAGGTGATGACTTTGGTAACTTTAGACCAATCAGTGAGTGAGAGTGTGTGAGAGAGCAAGTGCAAGAAGGGGAGAGAAGCAGAGAGGCACCATCAGTGCAACAATGTCTATTTAATTTCTTTATTTCAAAGCCATCATACAAATTTGTTGCACTATATTTTCTGTGGAGATTCACGTTTTGAATCAAGCATGTCTTCATCTAAATCTAAATAAATGCATGTACAAATGAGGGACGTGATATAGTAGAACACACCAGTATATAATTTTCAACATCAAACAATATTCAATATCTGGAGAGAAGGATAGTATGTTCCATATTCAACCTGATGTTTTCAGCACAAAGAGTGTATTTCTGGGTGGGTATAATCAATCAGTGATTAAAAGTGGAGCTTCGTCTTGTGGAGAAGCTCATCTATTGATGGGTAAAGCACTGATGGCAAGGTAATTCAAATCTTTGTGTTCAGCATGCATACCTGTATTTTGCTGCACAATAGTGCTGATGAAAGATAGTGCAACTGTATTGCAAGGAACTCTGTGTGTGTGTTCTTGTGTGCACATCTTTGTGAGGACTAAAAAACCTATAAACAACAGGGAGTGAGGACATTTTGGGAAAGTGGGGACATTGTGGCTGGTCCTCACATTCTGTCACCCCTTAAAATGGCTTTTCAGAGTTAAGACCTGGTTGTAGGGTTAGGGTAAGAATTGGTTTTAGGTTAGGGTTGGTTAGGGTAAGGGGCTAGAGAATGCATTTTGTTTATGAGTGTCCTCACTATGGATGTTGCGTAAACATGTGTGTGTACTTGAATTTACTTCCTCTGGCATAAACAGTGACCTGGTCAGAATTAGACAGAACCTCATTTTTGAGGAAATGCTTAAATTTAGGGCTAAGGTTTGAATTGCCGCAAGGTTAGGCATTAACAGGTTATGTTAAGAAGAATGGCTGTGCACATCTTTTCAAAAGGTAAAAAACAGTAAAATGAAATATTTAAAAAAAAAATGAATCAAAGAAATAGCTCATACATCTATCAAGATTTAAGGTAATTTCACATCAGTTGGAGAGTTTAAAAAATGTTTATGATTACCATTCAGAGACAGAGGGGAAAAGAGATAAATGTCTGCAAATCTGATGTGTGTGAAATTGTGCCATTTATCTGCTTTTGGACACAATTTCCTTTTATTATTCAATGTAATGTAGTTTATTATTCATCCTTGAAAGCAAGCATGGCTTTTGTGAAATTTCAAGGACTGCCATAAATATGAAATGTTTTACTTCCAATTTCTTCACTCATTAATTTGACTGTTGCTGCCAGCAGCTGCAGGAATGGTAGCCCGACTTGCTGCTTTGGTATACACTTCTATTTTCTCTCCCCTTCACACTAGTGTGTACGACTTATTTAGAATTTGTTCAAGGAATATACAACATTACCGGCAAGGCTGTCTGTATAAGTAGGTCAAGAGACTCTGACACTACGGAGCGACTGTAGGATGTCTACCACAAGTCAGTGGAAAAATTAATTGTAATATCAGAGTCTGTTCTTTGAGTATGAGACCAGAGTCCTTTTTTGCTGACGGACAGAGTTTTGATTCATGCATTAAGTAATCTCATCAAACAAACTGGAGCTTAAAAACAAGTAACAAGTTCATACATTTGGCAACTGCATCACAAGAGATAGGTCAGGGTACAAAGGTCAGTGTCCCCTTTTGCAAAGCAATGGCTACACTGCAGCCTTGCTCACATGATGCTCAGCATTTACGTAAACCTCCAATAACAGGTTAATGATGATAATCCTTTCTGATCTTGAGGTGAAGGTGTGACATTAATTGTTTATTTAAATGATCAGTATAACCTCTGCAGCATTAAGTCCTCTTGTTTGTGACAGCAGGTTTTGGTGCTGAGGCTCAGAGGTTAAGGGTGTTTCTCTGAAAACAATGAGACATCCATTTGATCAACAGATGCAAAGCATTTAAGCTTGATGGTGCATAAGCCGTTTGCCAGATGGCTCAGCTGATTAGAGCATGTACCCTTACAATGATGCATGATGATGCTTTTTGAAAATAATGTTCACCAGGTGCTGCTCCCTGAGCACTGCAGAATAAAAAGTTGAGCAAAACAATGGCTTAGAGAGAAAGAGACAGAGAGAGAGAGAGAGAGAGAGAGTGAGGCAGAAGCAGAATGAGGCCTGCCGTGAATGTGTGGAGCATCAAACACAGAGGGTTCTGTCTTACACTCTGTCATAAACCACATTGTGCAGAAGTGTAGAAAATGCTAGTGCACCTGTGGGTGTGTTAGTCTTAAATCTAGGTGTGGTCGGGTGCATATTTACCACAATGCTCTCTTGAAGCAGCTCAAAACAAATGTACAACACACCTGATTTAAATGGTCAGCTCGTCATCAAGCTCTGCAAAATGAGCCATTCATTTGAATCAGGTGTGTTGGAGCAGGGAAACATCTAACACATTCAGCGTAGTGGGTCCACAAAGAACCTGTCCAGGGTGTACCCTGCCTCTCGCCCTGTGCCAGCTGGAGTGAGTGAGTGGGTCCACAAAGTCCAGGATTAAGAAACCCTTCTCTAACCCCCTTGCTCTTCCCACATGCACCTGTCTGTGCTCTATATATTGTCTCATCTCCATCAACTTCTGGCTCTTTTAATTAACTCCAAATCTGACTTTGTGTCTTTAAAGTTCATTGAGAATTTCTTGCTGCTTTGTTACTGCTTTTTAATTTTTTTTTAATCTCCATTGTCTCCACTGTTTTTCCCTCATAACTACCCACATCGCTCACTGCCAAAACAGCCTGACCCACCGGGAAGTGTTTGTGCATGAGGGCACACAAGCAGATCCGTCTCCTTCAGACGATTGTTCACTTCTCTACTTTTCTGCATTCACTGTTTAAATAGCAATGAACCAGGCACAGGCACATCTGACTTGTAAAGGGAATGAAAAGTGAAACTCTGATTGGCTTTATTAATGTTATCCCAAAACACACCTACGAATATTTCTGACACTTAATACAACCCCTTTGCACCTTGAGCCTCAGTTTGTGCCAAGATTATGCAGAATCATTTAAATAGGGTCAAAGATGCTTTGTTAGGACGAGAGGACTTAAATGTTAGGACTTAAATGTGCGGTGGCAATATGCAACCAATGTGCAAAAGCATGTGTTACACACAATATGCTGTACATGCTTCACATCCAGAGACTCGCCAACAGACTGCAGTGTGTTTTACCATCCTTGCTGGAGGCGTGCATATTGCAACATTGATGTGCAACACTTCCATTGTGACAAACACCATCAAACTAATGAGCTGTTGGACATAGTAATCTTTCTCAGTATGTGCACCTGTCGTCCATGACACATCCAACATGTCATAGAGACACATTATATTTAATGTCCAATTCTTCAACAAACATCCATCCTATTTGAAATGAAAATGTAGTCCTACACTGTGTTGAGAGCCGCATGAAACAGCTGGAGCAGTGCACACCTGTGTGTCTTAATTGATGGTGAGACCTCCAGCTTTCAGCCCTTCTCAAATAAATGCTGTCTGTGAGTTTTTGTTCCCCAGAAGAATTTTTAAAGGAGTTTTATCTCCAAGGGTAAGGATATCAACTTTGAAACATGTCCATTTCCACAAAGGGTCATTTTCCCTCAATTATGCCGGCTTTCAGTTTAAATGAGGCCCATTGCATCAGAATCACAACAAATCCCAGGAGTGGAATAGAGCTGGGCTGTGAAGGCTTTTCTGCCCCTGGTGTGTGCAGGCACAGCTACAGTCCTTGCTTGGATCAAATCTGGTCAGTGTGAGCAAAACTGAGCTCTGTATGAGCAGCAGAGCTTCATGAGCTGCCCATCTGCTCTGTCCAGGGACCTGAAAGTCAGACACACACTGGTTTGGTCACTGCATTGTATATACATTGGCCTCAGGAGTGAAGCAGACAGCATTAGACACAGTCATGCAGGAAGGTACTGTATTTTGTGCTGATGATTGATGGTTGAAGTTTTACATTATTCATCTTTTTGTTTCACGTTTAATAGCTATTGATAAAGATATACATGTCTTCATTAAAATATCTAAAAACAATGACAATAATGCTGCACATTTTGTTGATTTGTGTACTTATATAAGCCAGATTATTTCCAACACTCTTTAAAACTATGGAAATCCATATTTCTCTTCAAGATAAGTGATTGTTTCATTTTGGTCATCTTTCAATTACATCATCCACTTTACCTGTCTCTGCTATAACTTCCAGGGCAAATCCCTTATGAAACATCTCAGGGAGGAATTAAATTATCTGTACTAATAATTAGCCATTATGTTGGCCTTTTTGTGATTAATTAAATAAATCCATTCTTCAGTTGTGTTGTCAGTAAAATTGTTGCTTGATGCTCTGGGCATAACAAGTGTTGAATGGAAGCTTTTGTTCAAGGAAGTCTGAGTTTGGATGGAAACAATGTGACATAGCCAAAAAGTGCAGTGTCTGGATGTAACATGACTTGGAGATCAAGTGGTAGGTTTGCATCAAAAGAAGACTATTACTGCAGGGAAAACAACTATTGTCCTTGTTTTTTAGGGTTTTCCTTTTTGATACTTTCAAAAAGGATGAAGGCGAAATCTTCTTAAATGCATGATGTTCAAAAACAGATACTGCAGTCGTGTGTTTTGTAGATTATAGCCCACACCAGTTTAGTTGCAGCTTTTGTTAAAGCTCAAGCTGAAGCCCTTGACAGCTTGCTGATTACTGTTCACAGTTCTTAGTGGATGTGATGACTGAAGTGTAGATTCTAAAGACTATCGTTGATTCCGGAACGGCGATTTTAAATATATATGCATTTATTTTCCTCACTGGCTATGAAGTTGAAGTTTTTCTGGGCAAATGTATTAATTTATTGAGTCAAACTTCAACCACAGATGTTATAAAGCATAGTCAAATAGAGCTGCATCATCAACATGCATCTGCATCTCACAAACATTGACAAGGGCATCAGTGAATGAATGCATTTTAAATCTAATAGATTAAATGAGACACTGACGCTATTTAATCTAGGCAAAAAAAATATCTCATATTGCAGCAAATGTGTTAGAAAATCAAAACAACTCTCAGCGTGGGACGCAAATTAAGAAAATAGACTTTCAAGGCTTTTAAGTGGAAGCACCTTATAGACCCTACAAGTGGTTGTGTATGACATTATTGGTAAGAAAGATTCTGTGTCCAACACAGAATGCAATTTGCATTCATTTGCATTTTGATGAGCATTTGAATGTTTAGCAGATAAAAGATGGGAGTGTCACAAAATGGAGCACATTATTTCACAAACACATTACATTTATGTCACATTTTATTTGCTCAAATGTTCAAGTATGTATTAGTAACCTAAGGGACGGTATTCAAAGTGATAGTTTTTATTTTGACACATAGAGTGCCTTTGAAAAAGCTTCACTTCCCATATTCAGATTTATTATTCACCATTTCAAAATCAGACAGACATTTTTATCTGAGTCTTAATGCATGACATTTTAAATCAGTTAGATGAAAGCATCTGTTTTGACTGCTTATTACTTGCTCCAGCAAAAGGCAGTCCTTGTGCTGATAATGACTGCACTCTCCAGTATGGGTATAGAATGTCTTGTATATTTGAATGTATAATTAGCATAATAAATACTTGTGTCACATGTGAAGACTTCTCTCTGGAGGCAATCATGGCACTCATTAAATCAACAGTTTTCCCACCTTGAAGGAGCAGTCGGCATAAATATCAATGTAATTTACCTTGCATATCAATATATGTGACATGCACATATTATTTAGTATTGGTACCTTTTTCTTTCAGTAATAAAAGTGCAGAAGTGATAGTTAAGTGCTTGCTGCAGAGAATATGTAATCTGTTGTCCTATAGCTTCCAATTCAGCCTTGCCAGAATGAGGAATAACATGTCATTATTACAGACCAATACACACTCAGCGCACACTGAAGGCCACATGCACTGTATATCCGCACTTGTGTATGTGTGCATTGTAAACAGGCTATGAATACAATTTCCCACAATGCCAGAACTATATGTCCACTGAGGTATAAAATGAAAATGTCTTGTTATTTTCTAGTTCAGGATAGTAGGAAATACTTGCCCATTACAACTGAGGAGAACGTTTCCAGGATCTGCTCCACTTGGGTATTCAGCCATTGTGACAATGAGGATAAAGATGATGACTAGGCTACATCAATTTCTTCCTCATGTAATCATTGTTTTATTGGGCATGGTGTTGCTTATTGTGTCTTCCCCCGCCCCCCCGTAATATAACCTCATCCTCTGACCCAGTGTATGTATAACCCAGCTTCAGTTATATTTCGTGGCATTCACTTTCATTTGTAATGTAGAATTTGAAATGAAAAACACTCATGTTGTTGTATGATTCTTGCTGTTGTATGATACTTACCCCCCTGTTGTGACACTTCCAACATAATAACTGTGTGTGAGTCCTTAGACCCAGTCTGATCCGTGTGCCATGTGTTCACCTCATGTCCACCTGCTAACCTTAGAACTTGTGTAATTGCATGAAAGGTGTCCACACAACCTACTCCTATACCATTCCTTCCACCTCTATAACTGCTGTACTTACAAAGACGCACACTCCCACACTCCCACACCCCTGCTAAGCCTTGGAAAATGAATTTGCCTGATGATGGAGAGGGTGCATTATCTGGTGGTACAGTAAAGTGTGTGTGGCCCGAGCAGACTAGCTGTCTCTCGTCCTCAGAATAGGAGCAGTAGTCTCTTGGGTCCTGGTAGGAGAATGGACTGAAGCTGCAGTCTAATTCATCACAGCTCCACAGGAAACAAGCAATTGTGGGGAGGCTTCAAAAAAAAAAAAAAAAAAAAAAAAAAAAAAAGAAAAACAGAGAAAAAAGGAAATCAGTGCAAAAGACACACAACAGCTCTCACTGGACCTGGACAATTCCCCTGGTCACTGTAGCAGTAGGCCTTACTGTCACTCTCCTCATTACTTAAATGCTGAGGCAGGGAGAGAAACTTGGAAAGGTACAGGTGAGGTGAGGAGGAAGGCAATCCCATTTGGATACGTGGACGATTTTACTTAGCGGTACAAGTTTTCAGCATGTGATGCACAGACATATTAACTGTTGCATTAGCATAAATTTCACTGCATATTATGTTTATACTGGATGTCATCGTTTACCCTATCTGGACCACCTCTCACAGGGGGTTCTTTACTGAGACACCAGATTGCAGGAATATGGCATGCTGGAGGGTTTCCGTGACAACCCGGGCTTTTTGTCCAATCAGAGCGAGGGCTTCCAGATTGAGAGGTGGTCCTCAGGGGAGCAGTACTTCAACGAGCTTGGATGCTTTTGCACGGAGCAGCCGTTTTAGAGAGACCATCACACAGTGAGACTCTGCTCAAAATGGGTACTTTGACGTTCACGGCATAATTGGAAACACTTTCTAAAGGAGTGTCCTTTTAAAATGCATTGAATGAGGGAGGACAGGGAGCATCCAATTTCGATTCCACTCATGAACCGTCGTGCAGCTGCCTTTCAGGCATGTGCCATACATGTTATGACCCCCCCCCCCCCCCCCCCCCCCCCCCCCCCCCCCCCCCCCCTTTTGTCTTTTTTATGGTGTATAAAAGTAAAGAGCCATCTTTGTGTTTTTGCTACCTGTTCATTCAAGCAAATCTCCATCTGTAATCCCCTTCTGTCTAGTCCACATCTTTTTTTCTTCCCTCCCTCTCAGAAGTTGCATAGTGATTTCATCATCTTGAGCAGTGGGAGCCAGCAGGGTATCACACAAACACTACAGACAGGCTCATTTTTCACAGGTTGACTTCCCAGCTATCCTGCAAGATGTGTCACGACAAATGGCAGATATGTGACAGACTCACATCAGACCCGTGTCCTTGCATTAGAGAGGAAATGCAGTATAGCTTCAGGTCACGAGCTCTGCGTGCGTGTTTATCTGCTTGTGTGAGTGTGTGTGCAAGTCTTTACTCTTTGTGCTTTATGGAGAAGAATATCTTGTGTACAGTTGTACTTGAACCCAACATTACATTTTTGTAATAATGTGCATAGCCACGCAGATGGAATTCTCCTCATCCGGTAACAGTGAAGTCTTCTTCTCCCAGCAGGCCTCAGTTCTCCACCAGCCAACATCACCACCTCTGCCGTGCCCAGCATTGTCACACCCATTGTCAATGGATTCACTGGCATCCCACATCAGCCCAACGGACATCCTGCCGTGGAGACCGTGTACACCAATGGCCTGCCACCCTACTCCACCCAGAGCCCCACCGCCGCTGACACTCTCCAGCAAGCCTTCACTGGAGTACAGCAATACACAGGTGAGAGACATGAAGGCTCTGTTTACTATGGTCCCGTTCAGACCTGGTATGAACATCCATCATCACTGATCTGATCGCAAGCAGACAGCTTGAAAGAGAACGTTTTTCACATGGCATTAAAATGCCTATGATCAGTTATGGTGCCCCTGCTCTTTATTGAAGTACACATTGATGTCAGGACTTTTTGCAAGAACCAAAATGATGTTTTTAATGAGTGCAAAGGGGTTGTCTTTTAATCTCTTTGTGTGTGTGTGTGTGTCTGTGAGAGAGAGAGAGAGAGAGAGAGAAAGGAAAAAAGAGAAGCTTGAGGTAATCAAAGCTCCAATCATATGCAAATGCTACTGTAATTTGAAACAAGTTTTAACCATTAGAAAAAAAAAGAAATCATATGGCAATCAGTGTTAATAATGTGGCAGTGGCTGCAAATAAATGAACGCAGGAGGACTGATTTATGTTTAAAAAAATGGATTAGATAAATCAGTTGAGGAGGCGGTTTCTTATGCGTCCCAAGGACAGAGTGAGTTCATGCACATACCAAAATGTGACCACATGTCTTCTCAAACCACCTCTAAATAGGGCTAGATGTTGAACATAAGTACTTTTGTGGTATTGACCAAACTTCAGGCTGGGTATCGAACTTCCTGTGTTTCTCCTAATACCCAAAATATGTTGTCATTTGATACCAAATTTTGGTACGTAAGGAATGAATCTCATTAGCGTCAGTGATGCCAGAGAGCATGCAGAATTCCAACATCTAGCAGTGCCCAGGAGCTCATTCCATAAAGATGAACAGGAAGACTGCTTAACACGAAGATGTCGCTTGTTTAATGAATGAAGGTATGTTGAGAAGCTCCAACGTGAACAGAAAATCGATATCAATACCATATGAACATGTTTAGAATCAATATTCAGTCCTGCTTGTGAATGTGTTCTCTGTGATTGGATGCATCAGGACGCATTTAGGGCAGATCAGACCCGTGAGTCGATTACTCGGGACAAATTTTAATATCAGCTTTGAACAGGGTCTTTATTACATTTTGCCTTAAATGCTACATACATGTAAGCAGACACTGTATACTGTATGAGTGTGAGGCAGTATGTGTTCAGAAAATATAGGACACCGCCTCAGAACATAACATCACAAAGACTTTGATTACATGTAATATGGGTGGGATCGACCTTAAGCATCCTTGACAGTATTCCTTTTTACACCCCAACGATTTGTTTATTCCTCCCCCCATTCTCTCTCTCTCTCTCTCTCTCTCTCTCTCTCTCTCTCTCTCTCTCTCTCTCTCTCTCTCTCTCTCTCTCTCTCTCTTCCTCCCTCTCTACCTCGCTGCAGCAATCTACCCAGCCACCACACTGACTCCCATTGGCCAGACGCTGCCCCAACCACCCCAGGTCATCCAGCAACAGCAGCAGAGAGAAGGTGAGGGTGAGAGAACATTATTACTTTTACACTCCATACATCTCATTCTGTGTAATGGATATATAAAGAAGATGAGCATGAGAGACCAATATTGCTTTAACACCAAACACAGCTCATCTTGTGCAGTACATACATAAAGAATGAGAGCACGAGAGAAGACGATTACCTCAACACCACACACATCTCATTCTCTCTAATAGATAAATAAAAATGGTGTGGCTGAGAGAACAGTATTACCGAATGTAGCTCACATCTCATCCTAGGTAATAAAGCATGAGGACACAATAATAACAGCAATACTACTACGGGACATTATACTGTATATACAATGTGTGTTGAAATAATTTTTTATCATCCACAACGATCCATGCTATTTTTTTTTCATAAGCAATAATTTACACTTCAATAATCATATTCTTATTATCAATAAATTATATGAAGTGTATATGAATTATACATCAATATATTGTGTTTGCACATAAGCAATATGATGTGTCCACTCGCACCTTCTGCAGCTTTACAAAATAAAGGTAACAGGAAGTAACTGCAGCTTTTAACATTTTGGGGGAAAAAAAAAACATATCAGGAAGGCAGGAGCTGTGCAACATGATTTATTCTTGAGAATAATTGAGGGGTGATTTACAGTTATACTGAATAAATGACAGAGACAAAACAGGAGTAAAAGCAATAGCAACATAAGCAAACAAAGGCATTAAAGGATATTGAATGAAATGTATTAATTAAAAATGTTTGAATCAAAGCAGTTTGACTTTAGGCCTTTTAAACCTTAAAAACCTAACCCTAACCCAAACATGTTAAAGTAGAACACATTTGCAACCTAATTTTGCACTGTATAAACATGTATAATGTGATAATTATATAAATATACTAATATAATATTAATGGATTTATTTGTTATGCAGCCCATTGTTTACACTTTAAGAGCTGTCACCTTGATGCAATCACCTTGATGTAGTCCTTTATATTCACATTTATTTAAAAACGCTAGCTAACTGTAAATGGAGATTATACATGCATACTCTATGCCCAGGCACTATCAGTAAATTGAGGCAAAAACTTTTCCATTTATTCTTGCGTGTTTGGAAACAGAAATATTTTATTACTGATAGTGTCACAGACATTTTGGAAATCTATTTTTGCTATCTTAATTTAATCAACAAGAGTGGCTGCACAGATGGAAAATACCAAACACCAACTTCACAGCTGTTTCTCCCTCCTTCTCTGTCACTTTCTCTCTGTATTCAGGTCCAGAGGGTTGTAACCTGTTCATCTACCACCTGCCACAGGAGTTTGGAGACAATGAACTCATGCAGATGTTTTTGCCCTTTGGCACCGTTATCTCCTCTAAGGTCTTCATGGACCGAGCAACCAACCAGAGCAAGTGTTTCGGTATGTGATTTTCTGCCTTTCAAACTGATTTCTACCACTTCTTTATATTTCTTATACTCATTCCTTTTAGGAATATCTCTGAAAAAAATATATACTTAGAGGTTCTTTATACTCTTCAATATAATGATAAAGTAATGTCATGTCTCTGCTGATATTCACAATATGTAGAGAGTCATAAAAGTCTTATTTTAATAAATACATCCAAAGTATATGCAGAATTCTTTTTTTTACAGATTTGGGTACACCGATTTTTTTCTTTGTGTGTCAGTGTGTGCATGCATATATATGTGTATATATATATATATATATGTGTGTGTGTATATATATATATATATATATATATGTATGTATGTATGTATATATATACGTATGTATGTATATATATACATATATACATATATGTATATATATATATATATATGCGTGTGTGTGTGTATGTGTTTGCCCTGATAGACTGACCCGTATTAGCATCTTGATGACAGTTGTGCTTTGGTATTAGCGCTGTTGAAAAAAAAAATGTGCTGAGTACATCGTAGCCAAACTAGCCATGATGCAGTCAATCACACTCCGTGTCCTTGTTTCAGTTTGGCAGCCGTGTGACCTGGAAACCTTGAGTTGCTGTATCAGCATCAACATTACCGTTCCGTAACCCCAATATCTGTCAATACCCTCACTGCGGAGGCTGATTTACACACCGTCACACCCCCTGTTAGCTCTGTCACACACACACACACACACACACCAAGAAGCTCCAGGGCTTATAAAAACTTTGAGGAGGCAGGCAGGGATGTCCGGGGGAAAGGAAGGCAAAGGACAATTATGGATCAGCATTTGTTCTCACTTCAGGGAACTGTAGAATCCTGGGGAAAAACATTGATCGCTGGTCCTGACTCCCTGGGGTGACTTAATAACATATAAATTCATGAAAGAGGAGCCATTTGCAGTATTGACTTATACACTATGCATTTACAACATAATGTTAGGCCTGAGGAAGGAGGGAGCACACTGGTGTAATTAATCTAGAAAAGAGAAAGGGGGATAAACTTAGATTGATGGTGTGTAACAGACTAGGAAACATAGTGGAAGAGAGGAAGCACACTTCTAACATGTGACAGAACTGAGCTCTGGGCTTAGGACTTTAAGCCCGTTTCACCTCTTCATCTCAATTCCTCTCCCCAACTTTAGTGTTTTAACACGATGGTGGGTTCAAATGTCACCTCCTTTACTCTGCCACTATTTCTCTCGACTTCCATTCTACTCTCCTCCAAACCTCCCATGTCTTCACCCTAATGGGCCAAGTTGAAACAGAGCAGGCCGACAGACATCTCCCCCAGGTGGCTGTGTATGGTCATGCTTTCTTTCTTCTTTTTTTTTTTTTTTTCATGGGTCAGCGACTCTTCCTAATGACCACAGACACAAGGGAGCGCATCAAGTGGAGACACACTCCACTGTAGTTTCTGGTCACTGGATTGTCAAGGCTTTATTTTTTACACATGAGGGAAACAGAACGTTCAGCATTGTTTGAGGGAGTGAAGAACTGCTCTTAAGATTGTTTTGTGTGTGTGGCTGCAACAAACTTGTATCCTTATGAACTGTTTTTTGCTCCTGTTTTGTTTGAGGTATTTTGCCCATTTATTTTGCAGTGTTTTGGGCTTTCTGTGGATTTCAAAAAGCTTCACAGACAGGGACATTATTAGGATGCCCTAGTTACATTCCTGTTTTTTATGATTATTCAGATCTGTAGTTGTTCTTTGAAGCGTGAGAATTGGTAAACTGTAATTATACAAGTTAGTAATATGTCCATGTTTGATTTTAAGACTTTTAAACATACATTTACATAAAGCACCTTTGAGCACCCTTTAAAAGTGCTCAATGAATAAAACTTGTTATTATTTATTATTAAAAATGTGTCGCCATTGCTATCACTGACGTTGTCCTACTTTCACTATTGCATTCATTCTTTAAAATACTGTACATGTAAAGCGAGGTAGTGATTTGTTAGTCTGTGTTTTCAGCATTGTCATACCTAAAACTGTGGATATGTTTCCTTCTGCCTCTGCCTCTCTGTGCAATCACAGAGCAGTGTTACATTACATATTTTCCAGACAAAAACTGTCATCTAGGAGACAATGTTTAGACAGTGATGTCCTTAGACAGTAACCTCCACACACTTTAGCTGTATTGAAAGTCACCACACTTGTCTGTTATTTCAGGTCAGCTTAATGAGAGGTTGTGCAGCAAGATTTGAGTTATGGAAGTCCAATTTTAGCCCACTGTGGACAAAACTCGACTGAAACACACAGACTTGAAAGATTATTTTGATAGTGTTCTGTCTCAGGCACGGAGAATGTTACCAGGCAGCTGTGAGGCGCAGCCTGTCTCAACAGCACCATCTACTTTCATTCAGGAGTCAGACAGCCCATGATGATAAAGCATATATTTGTCCCTAACATCCATTTGAGTCATTTGCAATAAATATCATCTGCAAATATTAAGTGATCACCTTAACAACCATTTTGACTTCTATAACCACCTTGCTCTCATTAAAGTTAATGAATATGCATTTTTCTTCCCACAGGCTTCGTGAGCTTTGACAACCCTGCTAGTGCACAGGCAGCTATTCAAGCCATGAATGGCTTTCAGATTGGGATGAAGAGGTTGAAAGTGCAGCTAAAGAGACCGAAGGATGCCAGCCGCCCTTACTGACACAGTCTACCTTCTGTATTCATTGAAGCAGCACAGGTGAGCACATGACGTGTCAGTGGTTCAGGATTTACAGTAGATCCTCAGCATCGTTTCTGCAGAGGCTGAACATTTAAACTCGTGTTTGAAAAATTGGTTCATCAATGTTTTCTGATATGTTTTTTTTTTTTAATCTCCAGCAGGTCATGTTTTCTCTTGTGTGTTTGCTGTGTCTGTCTGTCAGCAGGACAACCTCTATATTTTGATGTTGAACAGAAAGTGAAGACACAGTATTGTTTGGCCTTGGCATCATTATATTTGGTGTATCATTCTAGTCATATTTAATTAACAGATATTGTAAGTACTAGTGAATGTAAAGCTAAAACCATTTTTTCCATAACTGTAAAAGCATGTAGGGCCTATATGTGTTCATTTTATATGCAGCACAGCAGGCATATTAATGATGGGAAAATCTATCATTGCCATGATTGTCAAAGACTGATTGGTTTGCCAGTGTGGGTTAGCTCTCTCCAGACCATTACACTCATATAATAGAGCCATATTGAACTACCCAAAGATTAAAGAAATAGATCTGCAAAATGACACTTTAATGAAAAGTGAGATCTGAAATTGCCTTTTTCTTCTTTCAGGTTTTAGAGGACACGTGAAGATGTCTCTGAGGAGTTAAACTTTTTTTTTTCTTTGAAAGCAACATATGTTTTAAAAAAAAAATCAACACATAAGGAATTTTTGAAGACATATCAGCATTTACTTATGAAGATATAGATTACGGAAGAAAAAGAAGAAGAAGAAGAAGGAAAAGAAAATGCGAAAGAGGAGGCACTTCACCCGGGGACTCAACAGTAACAGATGGCACAGTGCAAGGAAGACAAAATTAAAAAAAAAACAAAAAAAAACAAATGAAAAAGATGTAATGAGACTGAACAACAGAACTTTTTTTCTTGTTGAGACTTGAATTGTTAACTAAGCAACAAACTAACAAACAAAAAAGCAGCAACAACAAATAGATTTCTATATACATATTATATACACATATATATAAGGAAAGAGGCACTTGTGGCTTTTACTGTACTGGACAAATGAGGGTTAAAACTTGAAGATCAAGAAAAACAGTGGAAAGAAGAAGCTATTCTACACATCCACTGACAGACTTTATTTCTCTGTCCCTCTTTCTCTTATTCTCTCATCGTGTCTCTCAGCAAAAGCAGAACTATGACTCTTGGAGGTCGCCGAGGTTTCCATTAGCAACAGTAGAACTGCAAATCTTTCACCCCTAAGGGACCAAAGGACCAAACATTTTTATTGTTCTGAACAGTAATATATAATATTAATGATACTAATAGTACAAACTACTACTAATGATATTAAAAACTTAACTTAAGAAGAAATACTAGCTTCAGGTTGAAAAAAAAAAGACAAAATGGGGGTTTGGTTTCTTTTCCTTTTACATTTACAGCTACTGGGTTTGAGCATATTAAATCAAAACAGAAAAAAAAAACGAAAAAAAAAAAAATAAAGCTATACTATTTTAGTGGCGTAGAATATGTGGGTTAGAAATTGTTGAGGCATGTTCAGATGTGTTCTTTTTCCACTCATTGCTTCTCCATCTGCATCACAGTATTTCATCTCCGAGGTTTGATTGTGTTGAAAGAAGGAAAAAAAAAAAAAAAAGCCGTGTCCTGCCAAATGTGACGCAATACAGCCTCTCAGTGTAAACATCACAGCGTGCAATGCTGTCTCCTCTGTTCCTGTCTGCACGTCGAAATCCCATAATTGAAACAAGAGTCATTCCATGTCATGATTAAAACCCTGATATCACAGATAATCTGACCATAAAGCACTGTGGTTAAAGTGCCACCCGGCTGAGCTGGATACACAGCAGTAAAAGAGCGCAGCATCTGTAACTGCTTAATAAAATATACAAATGAGCCTGACAGCAGTTGTAAAAATTTCCATCGGCGTGTCACAGTGGTCGATGCCAGGTCGTGCCCTCTCCTGCTGCCAGGCTTCTCCAGCTGCTCTCAGCAGGCAGGAGCAGGCTCCCCTCCTCTTTCTCCCCCTCCTCCTCCCTCTCTCTCTCTGTCTCTCTCTCTCGTTCTCCCTCCCCTCATCCCCAAGTGCCAACATATCTCCCTTAATAGGGACCATCAGTTCACGGGGCGTCAGAGCTAACCCACAGCATAATTAGTATAATGATAATATTGATCAGATGGGGAGCAGCGCCGCAGGGCAAGAGACGCACAATCAATTACACATTGGCATTTTCAATGAATTGACTGAGTGACAGAGTTCATTCTTCTCTCAGTGGTTGAATGGGAGTCTTGTCTCTCTCTCCCTCTCTCTCTCTCTCACGTTCTCTCATTGTCACTATCTTCCATGCTCTCCGCAGGGACATTTATTTGCACCCTTTGTGACAGGATGAAGACACTTAAAGCTGTAGTGTGTGACTTAAAATACACTTAAAATAATAACACACATCCGGTAGATTGAAATTGGTAAGCACATCAGCTCCACACCACTCTGTGTTTCTCAGAGTAGCAGTGTTTAGGTCTTGTGTTGCCTGGCGACAATGATTTGCGTCGCATCGCGACAGACGGAGGCAACAGCAACATTTCGCTAGTCAAGTGAAACAGGTTGTAGTAAGACTGGAAACACAAAGAAGTGCCAACGAGGAGTGAGTTCTGCTCCTCAAAGTCCTGGTTATTAGTTACAAACACCTTTTGCCCCACCCATCCCTGTTCTGCCGGTGCATACGCACAAATGCTCCCTCAGTCAGGTCCGAGCAAACGAAGGGCGCAGCAAACTAATAAGGTTATATTGGTTGTGTTAATGAAGACCAAAGTGATACACTGCAGCTATAAATGTGTATCATGATCACAAAGGCGATCACGTTTTACAAGGCTGAGAACTAAATCTGTATACAGTGTTTACAGTAGAAAGTACAAGTTCTTCCCTGAAGAGCAGCTGTTTTTTTTCCTAAAGGTTGTAATAGCACAGTAAGAGCTTGTACATGGTGAGGAACAGCCTGGCATTACCCGCCTTAGGAGGTCAAATTAAGAGCAAAATGATCCATCAATTAGACAGCTGCAGGGCTCTAAGTGTAGCTGCTACAGCTGCTGCTGCTTCAACAAGACGACAGCTTAGCATCAGCACCGATCACATGTGGCTCCTATACAGTGTGGTCACGACACATTGCATCATATCTGGCATGATTAATTAACTGAACCTGTGTCACATGTAAGCGACACTGTCATGAGGAGATACAAGACGTTTCTATCAAGCTGGTTTTCCTGATTGGCCTTTTAATTAAAATCCACTTGATATGAGTTCATTTACGTTCACTCTTTTCATGTTAAAAAAAAAATATATATATATTTTTTTCCATCTAAACTGTTGACTGCAGTCAGTTTGCTCGGTGGAGCAGCTTGTCCCTCAGGACTCATCATTGCTATAAACGTTAGTTGCATCAGTTGCTACAGTCATCTAAGCACAGTGCTTTCTCCTTGTCCCCGTCCGCACAAAGTTGCGTTTCCAGGAAACATGACTGCCATGCCTCTGTTGTCTGCTACAACAGATGTTATCGCCCCACTGACTGTGCACGTCCTGATGACGTATCCCCTCATTCATTCTCAATGTGACTCTGACAAGCGTGTCACTACAGAGGGTACCTTTCATTTATTAGCAGGTGTCACCCACAGTCACCTTTATATTGTTCTGTTGCAGGCAACACTTAAATGTTGTGAGAAGAAAGTTTCTGGAAATGCCTTTTCTCCTTATGAATTGCCAAATTATGCAAGCATATCCACAGACTGCATATGTGTGCCAGATTCCTTGAAACACTAAGATAACTTACTAATGTGTTAATTTTCAGGAAACTTCCTTTAGATAATTGAAAAGTGATGTAATTTGTGATGTAGTGTAAAAGTAAAGGAGGGGAGTCATTTGAGGAAATAATGATATCCAAAAGGTATAATAGACTCCTTGAGTGAAAAAGGGAGATTTCCTCTATATTTGCAGTGATTTCCATTCACTTTCCTCTCTGCCGTTTGAGCCCAGCTGCTTTACAATGCAGTGATACATGCCCTTCCTTTCCTGAAGGCCATACACAGCCTTACAAACCTACCCCAAATGTTTAGTGGAGAGAGTTTTTTATTATTATTATTAACAGCAAATTAAATTTGGCCTTCACAACAGCTTGGGTAATGCAAATTAAAGATGTCAGCTGTGCTCGAAAACTAATGAGTTTGGGAGGATGTGGAATTAATTTCAATCTGCAAAAAAAAAAAAAAAAAAAAAATAGCTAAGTTTCGTGGACGAAAACTGTTTTCCAACCTGATTAAGTTTGCAATTTAGTGTGTTTAGTGCACAAGCCTATATGCAGTATAACAGACTGTAAATGCTGCATGAAGACAACAAAGTAAAACAAGGAAAGTAATGAAATGACTCGCGTCCAAGAAATTAGTGAATAAGTTGTTTAACATTTTTGTATTTCAAGAACTTAAAAAAAAAAGGAATTCATCATTACATTGTTTTCACTTTTGCTTCCATTTTTGTTTTGTTGTTGTCATCCTACCACGGTGCCCTTTCAGTCTCTGAGCATGCTCAAGGGGGGGTTAAAGATTATGACGATGGTACTACTTGTATTAAGAATATGGCTCTGTATATGGTTTGAATGCTAAGGACGGTAGCTTATTATAAATACGAAATCTGTATATTATGGAAAATCAGCACAGGACCTTTCTTTAGGTTAATGTGGGGAAGATTTTGAAATGGAGGGATGGGGTTGTGTGGGTCGCATTAAAAAAAGATGTTAATGTTCTGGTTTCTCAGCACAAAGCAAACAACAACAACATATAAACAGCAGTAATGAGTCTGTGGAGTAGACTTTACTGACCTACAGGGCGCCAAAAGAGAAATCTCAGTACTATTCTTTAAACTTGGTGGAGAAAATGCTGTTTACAGGTTGTATTGTTTTCCTTTCTCTATATTTATTAATTAATTTATTTATTTTTTAAGGAGAGCTCCACCTGTTTTTTTTTGTGGCGGTGTCAGTACAGCATGGATTAACTGACAGGGAAAGCAGTATCTTTTTAAAAAACAGAAAAACAAAAGCCTATTTAAAAAAAAAAAAAAAAAAAAAAACAACAACTATGTGTTCTGTATTAGCCTGAGAAACCAAACTTTTTCCCCCATGTTACAATTTCTTAATACTTGCTGCTTAGATTACTTAACATTATTCATTAATGATTTCATAATTTTATATTTATTAGCTCAAGTATGTAACTTGATGTTTGTTTATTTATTTATTTATTTATTTATTTATTTATTTGTTCATTAATTTAACTTTTCTGTTATGGTTATGTAAGATAAAGATATGTATCAAATATGAGATGCTTATTGGGGCTTTTCTCTCTTTCTCTCCTTTTTTCCAATTTTACAATAAAAAAAATCAAACAGGATGGTTTTTTTGCTGTTGTTGTTGATGTTTGTTTGTTTGTTTGTTTGTTTGTTTTGGTTTCTTGCACCGATGCCAAACAAGACGTGTTGAACCACAGGCCAAAGAGTCCTAAGAAATGAAAACTCAATTTTATTTAAGAGCCATCAGGGGGCAACTCCACCGAGAGAAGCCCTTTTTTTATGTAAATCTATTAGAATATTGCCCTCATTCTCACTTGATTTATGACATCAGTAAACATTTTCCTCTAGGTTTTATGGTCTCAAGCACTATTTTCAGGTCTTATTCAATACAGCATGATGTCCATTTTTGTAAATGATGGTCTCATTTAGAGTACAGAAGTCAATAAAATAAGGTGACTGATGTCATTAACAGCACATATCACACATCTGCCCGTCCACACACTTTGGTAAGATCAACCCCTCCTTTTCTTGACCAGTTGCACCTTCCTATCGAAACACGGTCTCCCCTACATTTGAAAGAAAGAAAGAAAGAAAGAAAGAAAGAAAGAAAGAAAGAAAGAAAGAAAGAAAGAAAGAAATAATGTAAATAATGATTGGATACATACTGTTTTTTAGCATAAATTTATTTCACGTATTTGTGCCAGTTGAATTTTATTCCTCGGCAAACATGAGCCTCCTTTAAATTCATATTGAACTTCTTGATGCATCATTTGGTGAAACTGTCAAAATTCCGTCCTTTAAATAAAATTCCGTGTTTCTAATCTGTCACTATGACCAGTGAGAAGGCCACGCCCACATTTTTCCAAGCCCTTCACAGAACCAGTGTTTGATTTGTTTTTGTGCTACTGCTGTACAAACATGGAGGACATCTCTTAATTTTCAGACTATAATAAATTAATGAAAACTTATCTATTCAGTTTCTGCTGACATATTCACCATATTATTATACACACTGAACCTTTAAGGTTATTTTGCTGGGCTTTGAGAAAATGTTAAAAATTGCAGATTTGAATGGATTGTGTAAGATGGGAACAGTCGGTGGTGCCTCACTGCAGGAAGGTTGTTGGTTGGAATCCTGGTTTGACTGTGGCCGTTCTGTGTGGAGTTTGTGTGTTCTTGTTGTGTTTGTGTGGCTTTTCAGCGGCTGCCGCAGCTTCCTCCCACTTACAGATTGGGGTTAGGTTGAATGGAGACTCCAAATTGCCCTTGTGAGTGTACATTGAATATTGTTTGTTACTTTATGTTGTCCTGGTGACAGGCTGGTGACCAGTCCAGGATGTATCCTGTTTCTTTCCCAGTGTCAGCAGTGATTGGCTGTATAAGGATAAGCAATATGGAAGGTGGATGGAGGGGAACATTGTATAATGGAAAAAATAACACACAACAATGTTGCTTTTGAGGTGCCAGTCACTGAGACAAAGAGACTATACACAGAAAAGATCCCCATATGCACAATTTTCCTAATAAATGTAATATATTATTTGTAATAAATGTAATATTGTAATGATATTTTGTTCACGAGCAGAATAATAACATTGGTACTGTTTTGTAACATAGTTCACTCCTACTTGACACATGTGCTGGCAATCAACAATCAACCTTCTGCACTTGGGCTGGAGCGAACAATTTTATATAACATGCATAACCAGTGCTGGTCATTTTCTCTTTTTATTCTTTTTGTTCTGCTCCCTCTCATATCATATGGTGGAGGTTGATTGTTGTGATTGACTGCACGTGTGTCAAGTAGGGTTGACTCGCATTGTAAATTAGTGCCACTGCCACAATGATTCTGGATGGATAGAAACGTAACACCAAGACAAAATCATCATATATACTGTACATGAGACATCCTGAAATCCTGAATCAGCAGGTGTCACAGAGATGCTGAAAGACAAAGACAGGATGACATTATCCTTGTGATAAGCAGAGAGCTGTAATGCAGCGAAGACATCACATATCACTGGAGTTCACATAACTATTAAATTATCACTACAGAGGCTGAATATGATGCTCTTTGACTTGCTTCTGCACATGCACCTTGTAATTATCATCTTTATACATCAGAACACTCACTTTGGCCGCAGAAGCAGCAGAGGCATAAGCTGTGAACCGCAGTGACAGATATGAAAGAGAGAGGAGAAGAAGAACACGTGGGACAAAAGGGTAGAGCCACTGGCTCATGAAATAAATTGTCCCAATTACAATAAAGTGTGGCTCTTGGTCAGTGTGCGCCGCACGCAGTTCATCTTTATTACAATCAGTTAATGAAAATCAATCCCCCTCCTGATAAACTCTTATCTCCACAGCCTTTGCGCACCCCCCTTGTGCAGGGAGATAATAAATTAGGGTAATATTGCCTTTGATGAGGGAGTGAATTGCAAATTATTGTAACTTTTCAAGATTTATGACGCAGATGCTTAATTTCCAAGCTTGGTTTTTCGGGGCGTCATGGTGCTGGGGGGGGGCATTTGTTAAAAGTTTGGTGACACAGGCTCGTTAATTAAAATACACACTGAGACAAGCAGGTGTTCACAGCTGTTACAGTAGCAGAGGAAACACAGTGCTGAGAGGGCAGAAACTCCCAGCTCGTGTAGGATTTATCCTCAGATCTGGTGTTTTACTGTATGTATAAAATCCATACTGTATGAAGAAGAGGAAACCCAGAGGATGCGATGTGTTTACCATCAAAAGCCTGCTTATCATACAACGTTACCCTCCTCACAAAAATCCCGATCACAGCAACCAGGAGAGTATGATTTGACATTTAGGTCAACACCCATTCAGCAGAAAGCCAGTGGGTGAGAGGCTGTCACTCTGATTACTGAGTTGATGCAGAGAGATTGAGTTTGTCAGGTATGAGAAAGCCTGTGGTGTGAGATAGTTGTATAATTATTGTGACTATAGAGCCAATCAAACACACACAAACACAGAAACTCCCCGAGATGAGGAGTAACTTCTCACTCTGTCCCTCAGCAGTGACCCGTGTAACAGGGTGTAATGTATTTATACGTTGCACGTCTTCTACTTGGTGCAACAATCTGACCCTGAATGCACCATTAAGCAACTTGCATCAGCAAGAGAAGGTTAGCAGGTGAGGGAGTCATCAGGAAGTGCGGGAAGCTGGTCATTTAAAAAGCTACTTTATGAAAGTGTGGGCAAACACAGTGTTCTGAGTTTACATCTTGCGCTTCATTTAGCGTCAATAAATCAGTAAAGTGCTAAAATGCAACTCATTTAAGATGTTTTCCGGTGGCAATCTCTTCAGTTATCTTTTCATAATTTGAGGTTTGCATTAAATATCAAATGCAACCTTAAACATCATCAAGGCCTCCTCATTTAAGTCTTGTGAATATCTTGCACTGAAACAGCCATCAGTCCATCCATTATCAATCAAGGAGAGGACACCGCTATCTATTTATCTTGCCAAGTGCTCTATTAATATCAAATTAATTTCTCCTTTGAGAGTATCAATCACTCAAGCATTTTTTTCCTCAACTCATTAGCCTGGTAATTGTCCTTGTTTACATGGGAAAGTCAAGACAAGATGGTTCAAAGAGGCTGGACAAATAGTTTCCTACATAGTGTTGAAGATTTTGCATATTTCTTATTTCTGTGTTATTTATAAAAGTGTGCACTGTCATCAGATAGAGAGGGAGTTCTTACATGTAATAATAATACAATGCAGGTACCATATAGACTGTAAATAAATAGTGGACATACTCTTTCAGTTTGCTTTTTGAGGCCAACCAGGAAGTAGGAATACAGTGAGGAGGGGCTTTGCAAATAGAACACAGTTTAAATGGAAGTCTATATGGAAAAAAAATGAGCCTACTTCTCACATGAGTTATAACATCAGTAAACATTTACTGTCTCCTTCACTTTTGTTTCAGGTCTTCTTCAATACAACATTACATAGTTTTGTAAATTATGTTCCCATTCCGAGGAAAACAGATGGTAAAGCATGGCACATATGAGTTGACGCCAGTGTGTTTGACAGCTGGTATCGTCCAACAGAGACAGGAGATGTCTGTGAATCTATATTTGCAAAATTCTAAAAGGAAGCCAGTCAAATCCCAATCCAAAATGAGAACTCGGATTCTTATTCTTATTTGCTGCTTGGCTGGTTCTAGTGCAGTATGTGTCCTGATCTTGAGAACATAGTTGACATCTTGACATGAGCACTAATGACTCTTAGTCTAGACTGCATCGACTATGTTTTGAGTCTGAAATTGAAAGTGGAGACTGACTTTATAGTTGGTATATATAATCATATATATATATATATATGTATGTATGTTTTAGACGCTTCCCTGCTCCAACACATCTGATTCAAATGAATGGGTTGTTATCTTCTGCAGAGCTTGACAACGAGCTGACCGTTCGAATCAGGTGTGCTGGAATAGGTCCACATCTAAAATGTGCAGGACGGATGTCTCTGAGGACCAGGATGGAGAAACAACACCCTGAATCGCACAGTGTATGTGGAGGTGTGTGTGTGGTTGGCAGTCAACTAAGAGGGGAGGTGGAGGTGGAGGTGGAGGTGGAGGTGGAAGTGGAGGTGAGGACGTGGCTGATGAAGGCAGTTGCAGGTGAGCTGATTGCCACAGCTGGTGCTTGTGTGTAATCACGCTCTCACTTTAAATGCAGTAGTGTGCCAGACTTAGTGAGGGACTGATCGCTGCAGATACAAGAGAAAATTGTTTTGAGGCACTTTAGAGTAGAAGTGTATGGAACACATGAGTCATGGAGGGCAGAACAAAGCACTTGTGTGCACTGTGGTGTATTAGAGTTTCTACAGTTGTGTTGAGGGGCAGCAAGCACACTTTGCAGATTTGACATAAAACCCCAGGTACACAGTAAAATAGAGCTGTAACTTTGTGCTTAATCTAAAACAGTTTTTATTTGTATGTCAGGCTCTAGGTGGAGCACTGGAGTCCATCTTTCATCTTAATTCAGACTGATCCTTGCTGGTTCAGATGAGTCAACTCTGACTCTCACTTGCTGATTCAAACACTGGCTGAAACTAAAGTGTGGGACAGTGCTGTCTTGCATCTGCACTGGGTCACATGAATCTATAAGGCCTGGAGCTTTGTGGCTTTGTTTACAGCACTCTGAGCCCCCCTGTGTTCTTACTGTAAAGTTAAAAACACTTGGTTTTAGTAGTAAAAGTATAGCAAATGTTAGATGTCAAAAAAAAACAATTAGGTATTAATGAAATGTCCTCTCCGATTGGGATTGACATTATTACAACTACAACATTATTAATGCGGAACTTTAATTTACTGGTTGTTGGTTTCCAAAATGGGCAAAAGAGGGCAAGTAGATGAATCAATAAACCAATCAGCAGAGAACAATAATTTTTCAATCAAAACCTCTGCAATTCAATAACATGAACATCTTTAGATGTTCATATATATATGTATATATATACACAGTACTTTTATTATGGTGACTGCCTAAAAACAGCACCAATAGCTCACCAACAACTCACAACTTGTCTTCTCTCTAATTCATCTCTCTCCATCCCTCCTTACTTTGAATAAAGCGATGAACACAGTCCAGGCCTGAGTCCTTTTGATTCATTTGTCTCCAAACCACAGAGCTCCCTGAGAGTTCCTCTTTGAATAAGTAGGACATGGAGAGAGAAAGTTTGACAGCACTACGCCCACTCGTATTAGAGTGTTAATACTTAATGTCGTCATAAGCAGCTTTCTTCATCGCATTTTCGATAACAATAAATGCTGATCACATCCGTCTCTTTGTCCACTGAGCTCATTGTTCACTGTGCAGTGAGAATCCGCACCGTGTGCTGTTGTTGACTCTAACCTGGTGTTAACCACAGACTAAATCCTATTTGGAGCCGTGCAGTGTTCTGGCAGACAAAAGCAAAGCCAGCAGCCAGCTCAGCACTCAGAGGCAACATTTACACTGGGGACTGAGAACATACTGAGGATCCCTACAGCTACACAGCCAGCCTGTCAAAACTGTCTGCATACTATTGAGCTGTCAGAGCTTACAGACTGAGGACCCCACCAGGACAGAAGGACTATTACAGCCACAGTAATAGGAAATGTCTGCACTAAGTCTGAGACAGAGAAACCGTTTAGATTATCAGAATAATAATAATAATAATATGACGATCTAAAAATTGACCTACATGGTAGAGTATAATTCAGACTATAGTCTTAATTTGATTAATATCAAAACATTGCTGTCCATTATTATGCACAACATGGACACCAGCAATCTGACTACAGAACAAATTTTGAATAAAATGCTATTTTCATTATGATTACATTAGTTGCAACTTTAATATTTTCATATGTTTTTGTTATTCATATCGTACACTCTATAATATTAATATGTTCCTCTATGGCATTTAACTGGTTTGTGGAAAAGACGAGACATTTAACAATGTCATCATTTCGAGGTCTGGCCATTTTCCATTATTTTTTAGTCAATTTTAGGACTCAACTAATCAGTAACTGAGAAAAATAATTAATAAATAAATACTTGGTTTTCAACAGTAATGAGAATTATGATTAGTTCAAGCTCTTATTTGTTTATAGTTCCAATAAGAGTAGGAATATGTCTAAATAATGCCACAAACCTTCATCTTTTAATTATGACCTAATTAAAAGATGAAATGGTGTTAACATGGTAGTCTAATTCAGATGACTGTCTTAATCTGGTAAATATCAGATTCCATTCCATGGAAAGTATAAATATACATTTAGTTATTTTCCAATAAAAAATTTAAGTTCACAAAAGAAACAAGAGAGAGCCTTACTTAGTCTGAAGTGTCCAACACTTTAATACAGAAAATTACAGACACAACACAACACATATTAACTTTTCTTACAATGTCTCAAAACAACCTACTTAACAAATGTAAAACATATTACAGTTACAACAACTATACACAGGCAAATGTACACAATATAAAACACATATATACACTCTCTTAATATATTATTATATAAAGATTTATGAAGTTTTTATCCTTTAAAACTGGAAGCCAAACAGCTTGAAGAGGAGTGTTTCACAGAAGATGAGAACTGCTGACAACATTACATAGACACTTATCATGGATAGGTAGTTTTTAACATAGAGTTGTTGGATCCTGTGTATTTAGCATGCCGATTTCTGAATTCACTTGTTGGAACAGATAAAGAAACATTTGAATACACAAAACTAGCTGTTAAAACCTGAAAGTCCTATTGATAGTACTTGATTAAACAGGATCTAGAAGACATCTTACATTAAGCTACATGGAGCCTCATACATAGTGGAGATGGTGAATGTTGTACACTTTCTCTATTAAAAATAAGAAATATTTACAATTAAAACAAATCAATTCTGTCCGTCCACCTAGAGGTCAGTAAAAGTTGTACCTATTCAAAGACCAATGTAAACCAAATCTCAGTAAGCCTGTGATAATGATTCACGCGACACATTTTCTGTTTCTTCAAAAAAGTTGTGATCCATTTATAAATCCAGAGGAAAAAGTATTGAGGGAAGCAAGGTCAGTTTTGATTATGGAATCCTTCAAATGACAAACACATTCAATGATTAAAAATTATATATATAAAAAGTATATATACTGTACATCTAAGATAAAATCACCCATTCCTCAAGCTGGTAATGCTTCCATGTTCTGGTTGCCTCCATGTTTCTGTTTAACAATCATTTATATATTTTTATTTTATTTTTTTATTTTTTTTACAAAAGCAGCAGAATGAGGAATAAGAGTGCGAGCAAAGGGCTTTGAGTCGACGAGTGTGACACTCCTCGATTAAAAAGACGAGGAGTCCTGGGGTTCTGCCTCAGTTTACTGGGTGGCAGGGCCTTCAAATCCTCCAGAGCACCATAGGCTGCCATGGAGAACTCTGGGTCTCCAGTGGTCAGCAAGTCAAACACACAGGAATGAAAGTACACGTCCTCCACCTGCAGAGTCTCTCTACATTTTGCTGCGGCCCGCTCCACTGTGTAGACCTGGTGTGGCGGCCGCAGAGGCCCCAGCTCTGTGTTGGTGCCCTGCAGACGAGGCTGCTGGCTTTGGCGGCCCAGCCTGTGCTCTTTGATGAGCTCGTTGCGCGGGCAACCATGCAGGCAGAGCTGCAGGCCGCCATTGTCCTCTGAAAAGTCCAGGTTCTCCTCTGGCATACGGATGGCAAACGTCAGGTAACTGCCTACGCGCCGAATGATGATGGAAGTGCCGATGTAACGGGCCTGAATCTTCACCTGGCGGCCCACTCCAGAGCCGCCTCGCTCTGTGATGGTCAAGCTGCCGCTCTCGCCGCCTCTGCGGGTCCCATCCTGAAAAGCCAATGGCAAATCCTCAGTAGTGGCTTGGTACACCTTCTGATCTGTACAGCCATGGTAGGACTTGAAGATAACGGTTATCTGTAAATACAACAAAAATACAAGATCATTGTTGAATAGCAGTCACATAAAGACACAATTTGACTTTGTTTGAAAATGTTTCCACACATAATGTTAAATGTCACATGCTTACAATTAGTATCTGGAGAGGTCTAAATTCTTAAGTGCAATAACAATTAAAGCCACAAGGTGGCAGTAGGAAACCACTAAAATATTGTGGTTTGTTCATGAACCTCACTGGCTTTTTTTCCTCTTCAATGACAAGGATTTTATCTGGAGTCATCCCGAGACAATTAATTTATTGTAAAATATTAAAAGAAAAAGGATTGCTGTTGGTGGTCCCCTGCTTTGTAACCAATGTCAGAGAAGTCAATACACGGTCTCTATAATCAGCCATGATTTCTGACATACCTTTTTTTAAAAAAAAAGAAAAGAAAAAGAAAAACACTCAACACTAAAACAGCAGCAATAACTCTTGTCATCCTTGAATTCTGGATCAAACCAACAGTTTCAAAACCACATTCATTCCCTGTGCATTTTCCATCACTTCCCCACTTGCAGTGCTGACGTGATCTGTATTCCAGCTGAGCTTTGAAAAATTAGGGTCGGACCTCTGTTTCTTCAAAACATCTCAACAAATCAGTGGCTGTGGTTACGTTTACACTTGCGGGATAGTATATTATGATGGATGATTTCCTGCCTTAAGTCTGGCTGTTAAAAACAACTATGAAAACATGATGGGTCCATGCGGGTGTTGGCAGAGACACACTATACACCCGCACTACAGGTTAGACTTTAAGTGCCTTTGAAAAAGTGTGCTGTGGAACCCTGATGACATATTACATATTATTCTGTTACACGGCTCAAGTTTGGAAAAAGGAACAGTCAGAAACAAATCATTTAATATTTATGCAAAATATTCATGTAAAAGCCGCTTATTTTGCCCATTTTAATGGGCACTGCATTTCTACAGATAACATTATATACTACATAGAGTTTTAATACTAAATGGCATATAAATGTTCCCAAACTGACAACATTTAGAGAAGGGAAGGCCTGCTTTTCTAATTAACAGAACTTCTCTCCCAATTATTCCTTTATTTTTCCACATTATTCCATATTTACACAAAAGCGGCCCCGTTAATTATTTGACCAGAGGGGTGAAAAAAACATTCCAGATCGTGGTGGTGGAGGAAAATGTTTGAGTGAGCGTTAATCACTACCATATGACCACCCATGTGTTAAAGGTAGAGCACTCAAGCATGTCTGTGATTCAACACCGCTGAAGGACTCCCCTCCTCTCCTTTCCCCTCACAGATCTGAAGAGCTCCAAGACATGAGGAATGCTGGAGGCTCGAGAGGCACCGTGGAATGACGATTAACTTCACATGTTTGATACTTTATGGCAACACTTGAGCTCATGAGCTAGTGCTCTGTGTATATAGGCCAGCAGAATCACATTTGGTAGAATGTTAGCATTGTTCACTAATACGCACATGCAAAGGTTGTTGTGACAAAAGCAGCACTTTTTCACTCATATAAAGATTATGTGTCCAAAAAAAGTAAACAAGTTAGACTGGATGCTTATTTCGCTGTACACTCTATAGATGAAACCAACAAGCGCTTGCCTGCGTTGCTATAAAAGCTCAGTTTAGTTTGTTTTTGACATGTTTTCTTTAGGTTTTGCTGTTTTTATTGTGGACATGTGAAGAAATGAAACTATTCAGGCCTAAAAACATTTACACATAAAATGTCACAAAAAAACCTCACATTATAAAGTCTCAATCCCTTCTTTGAACCCAACCTTACCTTGCTGGTTGCTGTGGCACTGGAGCCAAGAACAACAGGCACGTTGGTCACCTGCACAGACAGGAACCGGTTGTCGATCAGAGGCCACGCCCCTTCCACCTTACAGGTCTGAAACTCATCTCGGAAAGTCCGTAGATGTGGGTCTCCGAATAATCCACAGTGAGCATATTTTTTCTGCTGACTGGCTGACCCTGACACAAGGACCCGATTCTCATAGTCGCACAACTCCGACACGGCTGGCCGGGATGTGCTGGGGACCTTGGCGGAGGAAGTGGGCCCGTCACTGGAGCAATTGTGCTGAGAGAATAGCTCCTTAATGCGGAAGACAGCTGAATGGTAAACCAAGTCTCCTCTGCAGCTGCGTGCCTGCCGCCGGGTGCATAGGGCATAAGCCCGCAAGGCAATGCAGTAGTCCACGTCCTGGGAGATGTCCTCCTGCAAACCACTAGAGGGTGAGGTAGAAGCCACATACTCCGCATTGCAGCGCTGAATTCGACACTGCTGGCAGTGAGCTGAAAAGCAAGAAGAGTGAAAATCAACATTTTGTACAGCAACACCTACATGTCATCCATGACCATATGTGTTCTGATGGAATTTCTCCCCCCTCTCTGTGAAAGTGATACTGACCAAATTGAAATTAAACTTTTTTGGTTCGAAACTAAAAATCCATCTGTCATTTACAGATAAATTATTTCATCTTAGTACATGAGCAAGCACATTCAAAACATTTCCACTGTCAAGTTTATCTCAATCCAGAGAGTCATTAAAAGCCAAACTGCATGAGCTCATGAGGCTGCGATCCGAGACTGTGCTCCAGAGTCAGTCAAAACTTATTTCCCCCAACCCGTTCTCACAGAATTACCATGTTTCCTCACTGTAGGAGGAAACCAACCTGTGTTAGTCTGCCTGGGGATGCTGAATGTGGTTTGGCTGTTGTTGAGGTAATTGAAGTCCATTAAGTTACACTACATGGCACAGCAGGGCTACGAGTAAAGGGGGGGGGGGGGTTGACGGGGGGGGGGGGGGGGGATTGACTTCAAGAGAAATATCATAGATTCACACTTGTTCAGCAACTCTGGGTCCAAACTGGAAGCTGGTAAAACACATCATGTAATATTTGGGTCCCATTTCTGGGTCTTATGGCTAAGTTATGACTCACACATGGGATATTTGTTGTGAAGCAAAACAAATGAGACAAACTCAGTGGGACAGAAGAGATGGGATATTCATCAAGTTTATTTTAGTTGTGTGTTGGGTGGGATGTTTCATTTGCTGACTGGGCTGGATTTCATTTTCCATTTTCAACAGACAGCAGATCAACATCTGCCAGCATCCACAACACATACATCACCTCGACTGCAAGACTGGGAACACTTGCATAAGACTGCTCCTCTATTGCAACAGAAGATTTTTCTGTTTACTCCTTAACTGCATCAAATCTCAAATTATCCCAAACAAACATGACAAGATGGGCATGGAGATCTCTCTCCCACTGCACATGAATTTTTTTTTAATTATTTGTTCACCTACACATACACCTGATGCCTCAAGGGGGCAAGACAGATGATAAATGAATCTCACAGAAGCTGGACTTCATCTCCCCTCATGATAAAACTGAGATTGAGTATGAGAGGGCAAGTTATTTTACAACTCTCCTCTGAATTCCAATGGGGATCCCACATCTTGCAGCAAGGTCACCCAAGTCATCTATGATTGACAGTCTTTAACAAGTGATATCTGTAATGTCATCAACAGCCAGGCATTTCCCTTACGTTTCTTTTCGGTCCAAACTACAAAGAAGTGTGATGAACATGTGGGGAACATGAGAACAGAAACAGACAAGACGCTGACCACAAAAACAGCACTAGTATTAGCACATTAATGATAAGTTGATTGAAGCTGGAGAGAATGTTTGGAGCCATGTACCTATTCTAATGATCCATTTATGTATGGCACATAAAGCTTTGTTAAGACGCCCAACATTTAAATGATGTCCGGGGAATATTTTTGCAAATGTTGAGAGGATACTAGTGTTTAAAAACATTATTACAAAGTACCAAAACAATAAAAAGGGATCTGGGATCTGATCACCTTAACATATGTATTGTTAGTATTGTTTTCTTATATTAAAGCATGGTTTACATATTTTAAAACTGAACAGCTAGAGGATACATGCTACAATAGAGATATCACAAATTAACACATAAAGCTAGGTAATAAAAAAGTATTAATCACAGTGTACTCTGTGTTAAATGAATCAATTAACACACACATCTCATCAGCTAATCACATTGTAAATTCGATGCATGTTGGCATGTGGACATGGAAAAATAACCTTAAGCTATTCTAGGTTTCACTGAGAATGGTCCTGCAAATAAAAAAATCCATTTTGGCAGTTCTCAGGGCAAACCTTGTTAAAGCCTAAGGTCAGAGGAAAATGGTCAGACTTTTCTGAAATGAAAGGAACAGAGTCAAAAAACCACTTGTTGCAGTCTAACTATGCAAAGATCACCTCTAAACACACAACCTGTTGAACTTCACAGCAGATGACTACACTGAGTAGCTTTTAATAGTGACTTGTGTACCTAATTAGCTGGCTGGTGAGTGTAAATATAAATGAGTTATGTGATATGTCTGTCTTATAGTTTAAAACCACAATTCATTGGGGTTCTTTAACATTCACTAACATTTGTTTTGATAAGAGATCGAGATGGCACTGAGGCTGCCATATAAATTTAGTATTTTTTTCAGCTTTTTAATTAGTTTTTTTGTGTTTTTGTTTTTAATAAGTGAATGGCTTACCTACACAAAATACTATTATGTTACAGAGATGGCATTAAAAATAAACATATACATATTTGGCACACTTTTGTTCTTGATTTACACAGTGAATAGTGAGTGAGTGAGAACACTTACGAAATAACACAAGTGTAATAACTCCTCAGTGAAGACATTGTTAAATTCTGACACATTACAACAACACATTTAATATATCAGCTTTCTGATGCTAACAAAGGCATGCTGTTTTCTATGGTTTGGAAAACTGGTGTCTGGTCCCAGACCATATTCAGAGGCCAAAAAGTGGGACCCCCATGCATGGTAGCTAACAAAGTAAATAAATGAAGCATGAAGTGTGGGAAACAACCGAGCTATTGCTTCTTCTCACAAAAGCTCAAAACATAAAAGTTGTATGTAAAAGTCGGTCATTAAGTATATATTAAAAGTGTGAGTTCTGTTTTGCGGCTTTAGAAAATAAAATAATAAACACAAGCAAACTCCGTGTTTTTTCCTTCAGGGCAGACTGCGGGGACTAGCACCAGTTGCTAGCGGGCTATGCTAACAGTGCTAACCTGTAACTTCAACACAAAAACATGGAAGCAGCGGTGTAACGTGTGTTTGGTTAATTTGTGTTAGCAGTTCAAATAGTTGTGTCGAACTGTGAAATGCCTACGGGGTTATTTAAAGTGGGAAACGCAATTAATTAGTCACAAAAATCTCCGTAAATGGAGGTAACTCGTGTTGCTCAGCTAACAGCGAGCGGAGACAGGAGGCTGGGACACTCCGAAGCAGCGACAGGACATTACTTTGTCCCCGCTATGGATGGGAAACTTCCCCACAAGCGCGACCGTTTCTCCAACCTTAAAACACAACATGCATAAAAAGGAAACCTCATGGCGCATGCGATACATGCTTTAAAGTCGGTAAATGAAGTTAACTTTGTTGAGTATGTTTCAGGAAAACAGCTTTCTTCTCTCCCCTCTCCCCAACTCCACCTCCATTCCGGGACACACCACAACTTTTGCATGCAAGAGACAAGTGAAGGAGCACGGATTGGAAAATTTAAAAAAGCAGCAGAACTATACCTGGTCGAAACAGCAGCGAAAGTAAAACCATGGTGATCGTTACACAGTCCCAAAGCTGCCGCTTAGCCGTGATTTGAGGTCCGCTTCTCCCCATACCAATCCATTCAGTTAGAATGGAGTTCCTCGACTGCTTCTCATCGACGCTGCGGCTGTGGGGAAATCACACAAAAAATTCGTCTTCTTCCACAAGCGCTGTCATTCAAAAAGAGGCCCCAGTCTTCAGGGCGGCTCTATGAGGGAGGGGACTAAAGTGTACTCTGGGCCCAGAGGTGAGGGCTGAGCCAATGAAAGACTAATTATTCACTAACCACTTGATATTTACACGTAGTGGCAATTACTGAGGGGACGAGGACAGTGGACGAGAGAGAGAGAGCCCTCAACAACAATATTGGGATGGTTAGAAAATGTAATTGCCATTAGAATCTTTTGTGTGTAGCTGCAAACCTGTCGGTTATTATCTGTAATAGTATAAATGTGTTGCCTGATTACTGCTGAGGTTAAAATGTAAGATTGTGTTTTAAAAGTGTACATTTAAATTCCGGTGTTTATTGGCACAAATTCACTATACTACTCATAAGTATACTACACGTGTGTAATTGCTTTATAATAAGAGTTTTGTCACCTTTGAACATAGACTGCACAGATATAATATAAATAGTCTTCCAATTGCAAAACCATCTCCTGCTTTGAAGCCTTGAGATTTGCGATTTGACCAGGGATATGACAGTTTTCCAACCAGAAATTCATCACCATAACCACACATGCACCTATTGGGTGATACCAGCTGTCAATCACACTGGTGTCAATTCATATGTGCCATGCTTTTTTTTTTTCTTTTTCCCTTTCAACGTGAATATATTTTGCAAAATTACATGTGCTATTGAAGAGGACCTAAAACTAGTGATTAGGACCATTAACCTGTTTACTGGTGTCATAAATCAGCTGAGAAAATGGCAGTTTTTTTCCAGTATACAATATATATTCAAGTATATATTTCTCCCTTTTTTTTTTTTTTTTTTTTTTTGCTTTTCTACAAGGGACAGTACCAGGTACTTTTTTTAGTGCCTGCTATTGCAAGTATCCAAGCGAGCTGAGCCGATACTAAAGGTGATGTTGGCAGTGGGTATCACACTGGAAGAGTCATGAGCGGGATATCAGACAAAGGAATCAAGCCGAACAATGTACATCGGTTATAAAGATTTAAAAATCCTGAAAACTTGAATTAATCTCCAACATTTAGCAAGGCAGTTTCTAAAATCTCAATATTTAACAGAAGAGTCTGGTGTATTTCGCTTGGCTGCTTTGCTCGCCGCTAGTTTGTCTGCTTAGTGCAATCTTTAGACTTACAATAAGATATCACTAATTCTTACACAGTAGACATCTAAATAAAGTAATTCTTCTTTCCTGACCATTTTAAACATCTCCTAAAATAATGAATGAAAATATCCTGGTACATAAACCCACTGAAGCATTTTTACATTTTTTTTGTATTTTTGGACTCTAAAACAGGACACTATGAATAACAGGAATATCTGCAGAACTGAGGCATACTTAAACAAAATGGAGTAATGTGGCTGTAGCCTTTATCTTTAGAGCTTGCACTACAAAGCACTGCAGGGACATCTGTCTTCTGTGACTTCCCCTCCTCCCCAGAACAAATGTTTATGTATTTTCAGCATTAAGCAGGAGTTTCTCACCTGTTGTTTTCTCACTTCAGACTTTAAAAAAAGGGGCTTGATTGACAACTGCAAGTGCAAATGAAAAGATTTACTTTATCTAGTGAATATGTTAAATATAGATCTTTTAAATTCCCAGATAGTTGGTATTATCCTGAAGTAATGAGAGAGTAAACAGAGATAACCTTTAATGTGGGATTCTCTCGATTAGAACAAACAGTATTTGAAGGGATAGTTGAGGGTTTTTGGAGTGTGTTCGCATGAGATATTGACACATTGTCAACATTGACTTTGCCGAGCTGCTGTCTCTGGGAACCAGCCTGGGACATGGCTCTGACTGAAATCATAGCTGCCAACAGGGACACTTGGAGAGAGATTTGAGAGATTTTTCAAAGGAACAGATTTCAGCCACTTTATGAAGGACTTATGTAATAAAATCTACACCTGTGTAAGTCTACAGTATTTTAAGATTATGTCCACTGCTATTGGAATTGGAAAACAGATATCATTTTTAACTCATAGGTCACAGAGGCTATTGGTCTTCTGCTACTTCATTTAGTAAGTTTGTGTCAGACATGGAACTCTAAATGAAGGGTTTCAAATACCAAAGGCACAAAACAACACATTTGAATTTATAGATAGATATCATAAATATATATTCATACACTTCAAAAGTCCCTGTAAACTTGGGTCATTAAATTCAGGTAAGTAATGTAAGGGTTTAGATGTAAAATGTTTACTTGCTAAAAAACAAACAAAAAAAAAAAAAAAACTGTCTGTTTTGTTTGCTCACAAAGGCTCAGAGAAAATACAAGGACTGGATTATTTTCTCTCAGTGATTCTTGGTGTGCTATTGATTTTTCCATTACATTTTCAGTTAGCAACTTGTGTGTTACTCTTTTCCTTTTGTGGCCAACTTTCCATCTCCTGCACTCCTTCCCCGACACTCTGTCTTTCATTTGCACAGCTGCTGAGACCAGACCATCTGCAAGGCACATACATGGACTCACCACCTTTTCGCCTGAGACACACTCTGTGAAGAATTTTAATGCACCAGCACATTACTCAGGAAGATTTTTGCAAGAAGAAAATCAACAGCTAATATTTGTGTAGTTTCTCAAAGAAGGATTTTAAAGTTAAGGCTTTGTTTTGGTGCAGCTGGAACATTTGGGTTGTAGCTGTGGGTCTTCCTCTCCGCCTCCTTCCTGACTTTATGAGAGAGAAGTGAACCTAGGCAGTTATTGGATCACTGGTTTTTCTATACACATGCTGGCTCCTCTGGCCACACAATTGTGTGATTCAGGTGGCCTGTCAGTCTTGTGAAAAGTCTCCATAAGCCCATGTTGATGTGGGGCTGAT